>CABFOV010006190.1:14261-36544 GCA_902141375.1 Timema poppense | reverse complement strand
TCATTTTCCCGGATTTTTATTGTAATTTACCAAATTCCCGACTTATTCCCGTTTTTTTCCCGATCACTTCAAATTCCCGGCTGATTCCCGTTTTCCCTGATATTCCCGGATGGTAGACACCGTGTTTTCCCTTTGAAGTCATAGTTTCATCAGTTGCATTCTTCATGTTCCTAGTCCATTTATTTCTCCCATTTTTCCTTCTATGAAGTCACAAAATAAGCCATTTTATCCTCGTAATGTAGCTTGTATAGTATAAATGGTCTAAATGATGGGGTAGATGCACGGTGCACTCGAATTTAACTCAAAATAAGAATTAAATTTCATACCAACTTAAGTCGCTAGACACTTCCTTCTTTAAAATGTTAAATTTACCTTCTTTTTTTTTTAATTCACGGCAATCGAGCGAATCTTAAGAAATTTTTCTTGTAGCGAGATCCATAGTTACAAGTTTTTTTATCTTATTAATCAATATTTTTTTAAAGAGCAAAGGTTTAATCAATATTTCTTCATGCTATTTTACTTTTCATGTATAAATAATTATTATTATTATTATTTGTGATATCAGCAATATGTACAGAGATTACTTAACTTCAACTTCAAAACTTCACTACCACATTCTATGTTTCAAAATTTGAATAAACATTCATACAAAAATAGGATGCGAAATGCTTTCTATTTGAGGTACAACAAGTACTGATAAAAAATAATGTTTTAATAAATATTTATCAAAAAATTAATGGTAAAACAAATAAATATATATTTAAATATCTATATATATATATATTTATTTATTTTACTATTAAATTATATAAATTATTTATATATTTATATATTTTACTATTAATTTTTTGATAAATATTTATTAAAACATTATCTTTTCTCAGTACTTGTTGTACCTCAAATATAAAGCGTTTTGCAACCTATGTTTGTAAGAATGTTTATTCAAATTTTGAAACATAGAATGTGGTAGTGAAGTTTGCAAGTTGAAGTTGGGTACGCTCTGTATATATTACTGATAACACAACTATATTATGAGAAAGTTCTCTTTGTGCATGGCTCCAAACTCCCATAAAACTAAACCCATTAAATCTACTATAAAAAAACATAAGCAATAATATATATATAATAGCGCATTTCGGTTCAATATGGCCGGTTTCCAAAAAAAATTCCCAGTTTGAATTCAGCCAAAGAACAGTAAACTCTTATGCATTAATACATGTATCTTGGCAAAACAAAACACATAAGACATTTCAAAGATCCAAATTTCAAAATCATTTCCAAATAGCCAAATGAATTATCCAGGCGTAGCTTAGGTCTAGTTAATTTAATGACTTTTTCCGTTCAACATTCAATAATTACAGTTTTGCGCTCACTATTTCCAATTATAATTTTTAAAACTGAATACATAAATCAAAAATTAAATTAGTAATAATGAGCTGTTATTATTAGTGTGATTAAAACCATAACCATAACGGTGAGCGAGGGGGTTTATACGAAAAGCTCGTCCCGTCCAGGTTTACCATGAGAGGGAGGTCAGGGTTTAAATCTCAGCCAAGTGTTCTGAGGTCAATTCCATATGTTTTTCCCACCCTCCTTCCATGAAATTTGACTATCTATATTAAAAAACCTTCCTCCATCTTTACTCCATTAGTTAGTGATACCAATACACACACACACACAAAAAATAGCTTCACAATTACATTGTCCATCAAGTTTTTCAATATTATATGAATATTTCCTTCGTATCATTTAAGTACTTCCTAAAAATATTTATTTTATATAAACTATCCCGTATGTAGGTTAGTGAACACCCAGAATTCTCATCTTAAAATGTATCATAGCTTGAATTACAATAAAATACAACTCTTTCTGAAAAATCAGACTAGTTTATCTATAAGGTGCTGTCAAGTCCCACAACTTAACGGAAGAGAAAATAGCGAGGTGGGGTGGGGTTGGCGAGGTAGGTCAACTTCTTCCACTACAACTCAAGGAAACGAATAAAGTCAGAGTGCAGTAGCCTAATATATTATTATTATTAGCACCGCGTCTTACTACCCGTTTGGGTTGTACGCACTTACGCTAATGTGTAGTGGTAGGGTGATTGTGAGATGAAATGGAGGACCTACAGTTTAACGTGGAATCCGAACCACTGTGGAGGCCTGGCATTCCACACATTCACAAGATGTCTTGTCAGAGGTGAAGGAAGGGTTTGGCAATCAGATAAATCTGTGTCAGGACCGAGGATTGAACCCTGGCCGCCAGCACAGAAGTCTGACACTTTACCCCTAGACAGCCAGGTCACCGACTTTAAATTTAAAACCAAATTGTTTAGTTAGATTAACCAAAATTCAAATTTTTAAAAGTAAATTATTTGTAAACCACCCTTTTATATGTAAAAATAAAAACGTATTCTTGTTTATCATGAATAATATTATACCCTAATTCTCATTTTGCAATCAATCTTAAAGGTCAATTTCCAACACTTTCTAATAATTTGTTGTAAGTAAACTACCATCATATTAATTTATTTGAGCTAAATAAAGATATATTAATAAAATCACTGTAGTGATTTGTTTAGTAACTATTCAAATTAAAACATAACTGTGATTAGTTAATTACACATAGCCAAACCTGCCCCCCAAACAAATATACAGCTTTATTTGTCATGTTCATATCAAACACTAACCATGTATATTTTAAGATATATAGTTATAGCCATTTTCTAAATAATTCGATTTTTCAAAAATCACTCCTTAGTAAAAGATCCTTTATTTAATTTTTAACCAAAACAAAATATATTGGCTTGTTTGTAATTTATAAAGATGCCCATTTGTAATCAAATCTTTAGGGCCAGTTTTTAAATATTTCAATAATTTGAAAAATCAAATCAGTAAACTTCTCTTAAACGTTTTTTTTTTGCCAAAAACCGACTATATGGTGCTATTTGTCATGATAAACAAATCCAAGATATGAATTTTTAACAAAATACTTAAAATCAATTTTGAAAAATTTGTAATAAAAAAAAATTATTCCTTAGTAAGCTACCCTTAAGTGAAGGGCTAAGGTTAAAAAAAAATTGTGGTGTTGCCTTATAATATCTTTATCAAATTAGAACAAAATCTATCAAACCATTTTGAAACCGTGTTCAGGGATGGACAGACAGAGAAAACTAGCTTTTTTTTAGGTTCGTGGTAATATAAAACGTAAAAATTTCTCATAATTTCGAGATAGATTTTTTTCACGATCCCAATATTTTCTCTTGATATTAGAAAGTAAAAATATGTAACAATTTACCCAACAAAACTAATGTCTCTTGGTGACTAGCCTTTTTACTAGCTATATCGTGTTAATAAATCACAGAAGGGAGACGTGACGTGTTAATTTACATAAATACACAGTAAACAAGCTACAGCAGGTCGTGAATAGAAAGGAAAAAAAAAACACTTTTTGGAAGGTGTGAATTCCGGATAACATCACGATTTATATTAAAATATTATAGCTGCATTTCCCACTTCGATGTCGGCATGGTCTAAGGAATCATTCTCGCATTAAACTAAATCACTGATTATGGAGAGATCGGGGTTCGATTCGTGGTTGGGTGTACTGAGGGTGGTTTTTCTTAACGATTTTCCTCTTTCTCTTTCTCTCTCTCTCTCTCTCTCTCTCTCTCTCGCGCGCGCGCGCCCTCTCTCTCTCTCCACGAAGATGTGAGCATATTTCCTCCCAATTTAACACTCCTTGACCTTAACACGTTAGCGTATAACCAATAGAGGTATTAAGACGGGTTTCAAAATATATAGTATAGTTCGAGAAACTTACATTATCTTTAATAATTCTAATAAATATAACAATAACATTAAAAAGTTAATGAAAATACAAATAACATTTTTATCTCATGTATGTAAGGAAGTTTGATTAGTATTTTTAAATTATTATTATTATTATTATTATTATTATTATTATTATTATTATCATCATCATCACAGCGTCTTACTACCCGTTCGGGTTGTACGCACTTACGCTAATGTGTAATGGTAGGGTGATTGTGAGATGAAATGGAGGACCTATAGTTTAACGTGGGATCCGAACCACGGTGGAGGCTTGGCATTCCACACATTCACAAGTTGTGTTTAAAACACGTCTTGTCAGAGGTGAAGGAAGGGTTTGGCAATCAGTTATATCTGTGTCGGGACCGAGGATTGAACCCTGAACCCCCAGCACAGAAGTTCAACACCTTAACCCGAGTCAACCAGGCCACCTTATTATTTTTAAAATGGATAAAAACATCCAGTGGTTAAATGAACTTGAGAAATATGAGATTAACCACTTTTTAAAATCAAGGATGTTAAATTTTAAAGGTACTTTTTTTTTTACATACAAAGCTAATTCAAGGTTAAATTCAAAGTTACTAAGAAAAGTCGAAGATATCAGAAATATGAATTGAGTGTAACTTTCACTTGGTTAATTTATAAATTTAACAAGACATAGTAAAATTTAATGTTTTGAAAATAAAAACTTGCTAAATTGATATGTCTTAGCTACGGTCCTGGAATTTCTATACATATGTAAAAAAAAAAAATTAAACTGTACAGATATGAAAATATTCCTTTGGTCAAGATTTTCAGACCGTTCGACAGAAATCAAAGTTTTCTGATTGCTTCGACATGTTTTCAAGGATGTGCAGTAAAATGTGCGGGTGTATTGGAATAAGAGTGGGTGTTCGACCCCTCACTATGGTGTTACTATTCAAAAAACCATAATACGTAGACAAGAAAGATTACTTTCTTTTATATCTTCTTTCCCCTCACACACACTCTTCGATAAATCTCTTCTTTTCTTTTTGTCAGCGATCATATCCTCTGTTATAAAATAGATGACACACACAAAACATGTATGAGCGTTCAACTTACAGGAACCTCAAAGGTTATTCGAATATCTGAGTGTGTGAGTATGTGAGTGTGTGTATGGTTGCGATACAGAGGAGAATGACATATGCTGACATAATTGACATTCATCCAACACGATGGCCTTAGGCACAGGTTTCCAAGCAAAACAATTTCTAACCATACACTAGGTAACGTTAAATTAAATAGCTTTGATATTCTATACAGCTTTTTTAAAAAAAGTTTCCATTGATGGGATATTTTGTAGTTCATTTTTTTGATAGGATCATTTTTTTTTTAGGTTTATACAACATGGTGCTTTGAATTTCAATTCAGCCATGAACGGTAAATAATTTAAATAAATGGAATCTCGGTGAGCCCTGTAAAATGAAAAGTGATTGATTTTTTTTTAAATATTCCTGATGATATAGTTAGGTGGTTTAATTAACCATGGTAAACAGAGAAGAAAATAAATTTTTCGCAAAACATCTAAAAAATAAATAGTCTGATCTTGAATCAGTTTTTGTGGTTAAATACACTTATTAAGGCATTTATCTACAATAATAAAAGGAAGTGTGTGTTTGTGTGTGTGCGATGCCCAGCCAAATTTACGGCACGCAGAGATCTGAAATTTCTAACATAGGTAGACGGAAAAGGGTCAAAATGCACCTCGAAGCCGGATTTTTAAATTTTTAATTAACTTTTTAATTAGGATATTTTTAACAATTTTTTTAAAGATTTTTTATCTGGTTTAGAATTACGTTTCAGAGATACAGGCACCATGAGGGGGAAGGGGGCGGGGAAGTAGGGGGGCTTATATCATTCTTATACCACAGTGGGTCATGAGCAATACCATGCGTGATTGCTAGTTCTCTATTATGCAGAGAAAATACAAATATCGGGTAATATCAATTAATTATTAGAGCCCTAAAAATTATATATTCTTATTTTTTATAGGAAAAGGGGAATGCCAGGTCTCCACCATGGTTCGGATTCCACGTTAAACTGTAGGTCCTCCATTTCATCTCACAATCACCCTACCATTACACATTAGCGTAAGTGCGTATAACCCGAATGGGTAGTAAGACGCGGTGCTAATAGTAATAATAATATAGGAAGAGCATTCATTATCTCACGCCTATAACGTTACTAGAGATACTTTCATACACCCATACGTCAAATCATGTGATCCGTAGCTAACACATTTGATTATATATATATATATATATATGTGTGTATATATGTGTGTGTGTATCTGTGTAATAAAAAAACATAATTTACATAGTAGAATACTATAAAATGTTGACCGCAATAGATGTGTTAATATTTTAGAAAAGATCTTCCAACCAAACTCCTACTGCAGCCATATCAGATTCATAAGGCAGCAAATAGTTGAGTCATGTGCATGTTAAGACCCACCTCCACTCTACCCCAACCTTTTACTCTTTTGATGGCTCACAATCTATTCGAAGAAAATGTTAATTGTATCACCAGTAAAACGATTTTACTTTTGTTTGTAATGTACTAGTTTAATTTGTTGTTTAATTAGTCTAGAATCGTCTAGAATCCATACTATGACTTTAAAATTTATTATTAATATTTGTTCTGTCTTACGGCAGGCCCATTCCTTTTGTCAGTGAACTTGGACCTCTGATGCACCCTGTCCTCTGCCTCCTCCTTCAGCTCACAGAATTTTCTACTTTACTTCATGTCATCCGATATTTGAATCCTCCTTCTTCCTAAGCTCCTCTTTCCTTCAACCTTTCCTTCTATTACGTCGTGCAGAAGACAGTTCCTCCTAAGGATGTGTCCGATACAGTTTAGTTTGTACTGAAGAATCACATCCAAAATGGTTCTCTTCCCACCCGTTCTTCATTTGTCACCCTGTCTACCAATCTGATCTTCTCAAGTCTTCTCCCGAAACCACATTTCGAAGCTCTCATTTACATATTCCTAAGACTCAAAGTTTCTGTTCCATACTGTTATGTTTCAAATGTAGCATCAGTTTCTACCTCTGTTCCAAACTCAGATTGCAACTTATAAATAAAAAAAAATCAAGATTAATACACACTAATGGACACTTTGAGTGTTCCACACATTTTCGTTAATGTTGAAAATTTTAACTGTAGGTGATTACTAGGTGGTACTCCTGTCGTGCTATCCCGTTTACAGACAAAGCACCTACATTCTCGGGAAAGACATAACCGAAGAGGAATGGGCAAATAGTATGTGCCCCAAACACTTTCACAAACTTGTCTAATCTGCTCCACGCGGGAGTGTTCAATCCTGTTTGGAATCCCGTACGTGATTGGGGGAATAACGGCCCGGCCTTCACTCACGTACGGGGGAAACTACCCTGACCCAGAAGCCACACACGCTTGGGATTGTTTAACCATTTGGTTAATCACGACGAATAAAACGGAAGAAATAGAAAATTAAATGAGGCTTGATTCTGTTCGGGACTACCCGTTTATGATAGTTTTGTCGAGATT
Source organism: Timema poppense (assembly GCA_902141375.1). Lineage (NCBI taxonomy): Eukaryota > Metazoa > Arthropoda > Insecta > Phasmatodea > Timematidae > Timema > Timema poppense. The sequence goes on along the minus strand of CABFOV010006190.1, from coordinate 29,169 downwards.
AACACATACAAACTAGTGATTTCACGGTGCATTTTAATTACGCGCGGTAAAAACTGCCAACAATCCCTGAAATTTCTGATTTAAAAAATTTGTGCTCCTTGAGGCCTGGGACTACGTCATAGCTATCTCATGCGCCGCGCCGTGAGGAAATTTTTATAAAATTCTTTATTGGTGTTTCACAATATAAAATATAATCAGTGATTAGGATTACATTTTTTTTTAACCTCTCCCCATCCCCTACAAAATAGACTTCTGCCAGTGTCAACGACTGCTCTTAAAATAACGATAGAATTTTCAACAAATTATATTTTGAAAGACAAAATTTCGAAAGGAATGAATTACAAAGTTTTGGATCGAACTATAAATGGAACTACTTTAAATAAAGAATACACCTTGGAAATTTTATATGCCTTTCAGGACACATTTGTGGGTTTTTGTTAAAGTACTGCTTTACTTTACATCCATTAAAAATATATGAGCTACGCTTGCAAGTGATAACCACATCTCGAAACATTGAAGCACTTTGGGATCAAAAGGAAGCCCACACGTGCCACTAATAAGTGTGTATATATATATCTACAGAAGCCCCGTGGCTTCTTTGGTGCTGACTGATAGCTCACAGCTGACTTCTGACAGTCAACATTTAGGTATAGACCTAAATTTTGACTGTCAGAAGTGACAGCTGCTAAACACATGTTTTTGCAGATCATATGGTTCGGCGTAGGGATACATAATTTGGTCTGGTAACTTTTCAAAACCTTCAGTCAGCACTAAAGAAGTCATGGGGCTACTGTATTTAAAGATTGCATTTGGCAAGTGGAGGTTTTTTTTGCGACCCGCTTCAGTGGCCGTATGGTTTTAGGTTCTACTCCCACATTAGACTTTACCACCGATTGGGGAGAAATCCAGATTTAAATTCCGGTCGGATACACTAAGGGTGGATTTCAGAAATGGTTTTCCACTTTGCCTCCACCAAAATGTGGGTACACTCCCTCTATATATAGCCTTCCTAATCCCTAAAAACCACTAGAGTATTTAGTACATAAGCATATAACCCGAACAGGTGGTAATACGCGATGCTAAGAAAAAAATCATTGCCCTAGTAAGTAGTTATGAAAATTAGTATATTAATATTTATTCAAGTACCAACTTCAAAGAGAATTGTAAAATTTTACCGTCATCATTAAATTTTTATAAAATTTTGTAGTGTAACCCAGGATCGAATCTCAGCCAGGTGCACTGAAAGAATTTATACATGTGATTAATCAACGCATTTTTCATATCCTTTATTTATGCTAATTGAGTAGCTCTTAAAAAAACTAAATCCAATTATAGTAATTCAAAAAATGAGACTTCCTTACTCGATATATATTTTTTAAATCTAGCTTCACTGTCTTACTACACATCCGGGCTACAAACATATGTTTGCTAATGTTTTAAGGGTAATGTACAATGTATATGTAGCTGACCCATATTTACGTGGCCAAAAAGTGGAAAACGGTTTAAAAAAAACCCATCCCAATACACCCAACTGGGATTTGAACCCAAATCTGCCTATCATAGGCAGTCCAGTCTAATGTGAGAGTGACACCCTATATTATTATTATTATTATTATTATTATTAGCACCACGTCTTACTACCCGTTCCGGTTATACGCACTTACGCTAATGTGTAATGGTAGGGTGATTGCGAGATGAAATGGAGGACCTACAGTTTAACGTGGGATCCGAACCATGGTGGAGGCCTGGCATTTCCCACATTCACAAGATGTCTTATCAGAGGTGAAGGAAGAGTTTGGTAATCAGATAAATCTGTGCCGGTACCTAGGATTGAACCCCGAAGCTGAAGTAAAATGCTTTAAAGTTTGAGGAGTAGATATTCGTTTTTTTGGAAAAGAGAGTATTAGACTTAGATGTGATAGTGACAAGATATGAACTCACGACATCCGGTGAGTGAGTCAACCTGTCCTGAACATGCGAGCTTCCTCTTTCCTCGTGTTAAAATCATCCCTCCATCCCCCTTAAGCTCCTCACCCCCACACCTTTCTAGAAAAAAAACAACGATCAGAGCGGGAAATTTCTTAATGCACCTAGTATAGCAGTGAGTCTGGGAAAGTGTGGTCTAGTCAACATCGGTGGGGAGTCCCCTTTACACCCCTCCTCCTCCTCTCTTTACCACCCACGAACCACCCCTCCTTAACCGTGACGCCAAGTTTGAGGAAGTCACAAAAAACCCTCCTTAATGGTTCTTCGTGCTAGGGTTTTAGCGTACCCTCCCTGTATCAACCACAATCGCACGTGGACTGTAGTGATAGAACCGTATAAAACAGTTTCTTTTTTATAGGTAATGCTCTTTTCCTTTTTTTTGGAAAATATATACTATTCATGAGTTGGACCTTTCGCCTATATCCCCTTTGAGCAATAAAAGTTCACATTAAGAGTGAGGGTAAACGTAGTGAAAGGTTCCCAGGAATTGGCTTGGTAAGGTGGAAGAATAGTAAACACGATTTAAGGGCAATGTTTTTTTTTATATATATAGAAAAAAAAATTATTATTTTTCAAAATAGATAAAATATTGCTTCAGTAGAAAAATAAGCGCTTAGTTTTCTTCACATGGGAATATTAACGTTAGTTGAATATTTGTCAACTGTGTCCTGGAATATATTATTATTATTATTATTAGCACCACGTCTTACTACCCGTTCGGGTTGTACGCACTTACGCTAATGTGTAATGGTAGGGTGATTGTGAGATGAAATGGAGGACCTACAGTTTAACGTGGGATCCGAACCACGGTGGAGGCCTGGCATTCCTCACATTCACAAGTTGTGATTAATACAAGTCTTGTCAGAGGTAAAGGAAGGGTTTGGTTATCAGATAAGTCTGTGCCGGGACCGAGGATTGAACCCCGAACTCCAGCACAGAAGTCTGACACCTTACCCCCTAGACCGCCAGGTCACCATTTCAGTAGAAAGAGAAGCGCTTGGTTTTCTTCACATGGGGATACCAACGCTTGTTGAATATCTGTCAACTCTGTCCTGGAATTTAATAAAACTGTTTATATTCATTTAAAAAGTTTATCATAAATATATACTTATTAAGACGCGCATGATTTAATATTATTTTAGCTAAAATACTAATATGTCGTGGAGGCTACCTCATCTTGACAATTACAATAAAATACACTGGATAGGTAACTTAACTTTTACGACAAAGTGATGTAAAGCTATTAGCGGCCAAACAAATATTTTTAAATCAATTTGTTTTGCTTTTAATTTGGGGCTGGACGGAGCAAAAGAAAAGGTTAGTATTTTTGCATTTTTATATAAAAACAATTTTTGGTTAAAATAAATAAAATATTACTCCGATATAAAAAAAAATCGTTAAATTTTCGTCACAAGGTGATGATATTAAACGTTGTTGAATATTTGTCATTAACATAGTGGCATTAGATGATTAACTTTTTTAATCAAGAGAAAAAGTTATCACTATATTCCAGGACAACCTTGACAATTATTCAAGAAATTTAAATTCCATGTTTGTACCGGAGAAATAGTTTATTTATTTTGGCTATAAAAACTCCAAAAATACTGTATTTTTCCTTGCATCCCCTTCCATCACACCTTAATGTACTAATTTAGATTCAGTGTAGATCTGTAAACTTAAGAAAAACAATCTAAAATAAATAAGTTACTAAAATCCTCCTCCTACCAAAAATTTACATTTTATCTAAAAAACAACATAGCAAATGGTAAAGTAGGATAATTTGTTAGGTTTTACGTTTTTCAATCTTATAAAGACATATCTTTGGATACAGATCGGATCTGAACAAGTAATTAAAAACAAACGTTTTCTCCTCCTTCACCAATTCTAACTAATTAACGTCCGTTATGTTGCAAAAGGAATAACATTATCAGTACTCTAGAACGAGAGGGAATTAATTGGATTCCACGGGACTTTTTTTTTTGTAACTCAACCCACACCCCACCCCCTATCTTTTCCAATCCACACTTAATTTAACCAACTCATTAGCAAAGATAAACTAAGAGAAGTTACGCCTAGATATTTCAGAGTGTTTAAAAGATAAACTGTAAAAGAGAATAAAACAAAAAAGAGGCACAATTCTGTATCCAAATTCAAAATTAATGAATACACAATATTATCGAATTATTTAATAACGTTTAAATAAGCTATTTATTTAATATGGACCCCTGATTCAATTATTTCCAGACTTCTTAATCGAAAAATTATTTTCCATTTCAAGTTTAATATCATATATTTGTCATATTTACTATTTGTAAACAAAATATTTTTTTTACAGTAGTATATATTTTAGCACCACGTCTTACTACCCGTTCAAGTTATACGCTTAAGCACTAATTAACGCTAATGGGTTAGAAATAGGAAAGGTTGAATTGAGAGGAAGTGAGCCCGCATTTTCGTGGAGTGAGCGTGGGACACAATTGAGGGAAACCACCCTTATTTCATCTGAGTGAGATTCGTACTTCGATCTCCCCGTCCTCGGCTGTCTAGCTCAAGATTAAACAATTATAATATTTAGCACCGCGTCTTACTACCCGTTCGATTTATACGCTTTAAGTACTAATTACTCTAATGGATTAGGAATTAAGAAGGTTGAATTAAAGGAAGTGAACCCGCATTTGCGTGGAGGGAGAGGGAAATCCATCAGTTCACCCGACCGAGATTCGAACCTCGATTTCCCCGTCCTCAGCAGTCGAGCTTAACACGACAAGCGCGTTAGCCAACTACGCCACCGAGTTGGATTTCTGGTAATACACATGTGTACTAATTACGCTAAAGTGTTAGGGATGATGGTTGGATATAGAGGAAGTGTTCCCGCATTTGATTGGTGAAAGAAAGTGGGGGAAAGTATTTAGAGAAAACCCACCTTCTGTACATATGACTGAGATTCTAACCCCAACATCCCCGTCATTGGCAGTTTAGTCTATTGCGGAAATGACGCCTTAGACCATTCGGTCACCTAAGGGGGCTCAAACATATTATTATTATTATTAGCACCGCGTCTTACTACCCGTTCGGGTTATACGCACTTACGCTAATGTGTAATGGTAGGGTGATTGTGAGATGAAATGGAGGACCTACAGTTTAACGTGGAATCCGAACTACGGTGGAGGCCTGGCATTCGTCACATTCACAAGATGTCTTGTCAGAGGTGAAGGAAAGGTTTGGCAATCAGATAAATCTTTGCCGGGACTGAGGATTGAACCCCGGCCGCCAGCATAGAAGTCTGACACCTTACCCCTAGACCACCAGGTCACCAGAATCTCAAACGTATTCATTCACGTTCAACATTGATAACATTTTGATATATTATTAGTGTTAATTTAGAGGTATTGGTAATATCTATGAAAAATGACAGCTGCACGACACTTTAGATCAGTTGGTAGCATGATTGTCTGTTGACCGATATAAGGGCCCCGGGATCGAGTCCTGACAGGGCCGAAAAAAAAATTATTGGTGAAATGTGAGTTTCTCCTTTCACAGTGATAAATTAACGTCCGGGGACTGGATGTTGTGTCTGTTCTACATTTAAGTTTGCCATGTGCTGATATAATCATCCGGTTCGAAAAGTACACGTTAAATGCCTCAACAAATCAAAATCCAATGAGTTTACCTAAGAACACGTTAGATTAAATCTATTTCTAATACACCTACAAGACATCTTGTGAATGTGGGGAATGCCAGGCCTTCACCGTGGTTCGGATCCCACGTTAAACTGTAGGTCCTCCATTTCATCTCACAATCACCCAACCATTACACATTAGCGTAGGTGCGTATAACCCGAACGGGTAGTAAGACGCGGTGCTAATAATAATAATAATAATATTTCTAATAGCTGTCAGATATTTCAAAAAGTAAAAAAAGAAGGTTATAGTTAATATTCCTGTACCACTTGTGCGAGTAGTCTCACAAGGCAACCTTAAATGATTGATCTTTTTACCTTAACATGAGCAATTTTATCTCTGCGCGATACTATCCCGTCACTTTTAATATGGTCTGCCTCATTCCGGACAAATTAGTTACTCATAAAAAAAAAAGATTGATTTCTCAGCTTAGTAGAATAAGACCATAACGGTTCCACAGCCGATCAATACTGGAATAACCTCGCACGCATTAATCAATGTGAACACAACCATAGGTAGCATTCTCGTTCGTCGTTAATTATCATCATCATTAGACGTTTCCACCTCTTTGGGGTCGTCTGGCGCGTCGTCTTCCTGTTCTGTCAATCTCTCAAAACTATTCCCTCGGCCATGCGTCTCTCCATTCCACTACTTTAGCTTCCGTGTCCTTTTGCGTTTGGTCCATCCATCTTGTCCGCGGTCTTCCAATATGTCTTCTTGATTACCCTATCTAATAATATATACAACACTAGTAGAAGTATTTCTGTTACTCAATCACGCCAAAACTACTACACCGATTCGTTTGAAATTTCCTCATGGACATAGTAACGTTAGGTTGGCATTTAGTCTAATTAAAATACACACCCGCCATTTTTGACCCAATATGGCGGCTCCGAAATTCTACTTTTTGGGCTATTTTCCCCCTTCACAGCAGTTTTATTCTTTCACGTAAAAAACACTCTATTTACTTGTGCTGGAATTTTGCATTGCCATAAATTGGATGCCTGGTTAACAATATATAAGCTACAATAACCCCGTAGCTTCTTTGGTGCTGACTGACAGCTCACAGCTGACTTCTGACAGTCAACATTTAGGTATATACCTAAATGTTGACTGTCAGAAGTGACAGCTGCTAAACACATATTTTTGCAGATCATTTGGTTCGGCGTAGGGATACATAATTTGGTCTGGTAACTTTTCAAAGCTTTTAGCTGTCAGCTGTGAGAGGTCAGCCAGCACCAGAGAAGCCATGGGGCTACTGTAATTAGAATTTTTGAACACTATTTTGTTTCAAGATGACGGCTACAAAGCACAAGTTTCTGGCTTTTATCTCAGATTAGACTCACTTGATTTTCATTTACCAAACTACAAAATGTTCTTAAATATCTATTCGTATTATAAAATCACATTCCTTGCCAATAACGGTTATTTAAATAGTTAATAATTAATTGAATTCATATTTATCTGGTTTTAGCTACGCCAGTTATTGTCATTCATTTTATATTTTTAAAAAATGGCCAATTTACGAAAACCTATTAGGTGAGCTAAATTTAACTTTAGTTTTCCTTTAGCTTGGCCATTTCTCGCGTTATTGAGATCATCACGGCTGCCAACTATGCCCTAGTTACTGTCAATGCTACGATGGTTTGGTTTGGCATTTGACAGACATATATCCTTCCAACGCGTGACAAGGGATATCAACTTAAACTCTATACAAATATCTAATCAACCTCTAGCACCATTTAAAACTGAATATATCCACAGATATAGTAATTTATTTGATTTTAGTGACAGGTGCTAGTTTTATTAAGATGAGTGTGTTAGTAGCTTGAAATAAATGCATTTTTTTGCGGTGTTTTTTTTTTGTAAGGGAGAGGGTGGATCAAAATAAATATGCTATTCCCTCATTAATGATAGTTTTTTTTTGTAAAGGCCCTTGGAAAATAGATATATCCATTATTTATTATTACTATTTGTTTAATTTAGTAGTTTTACTTTTTCTACCTTGAAATCTTATCTTACAATGTCCCGTCATGACGAAGCTAGGATCATAGTGTAATCTGCCAATGGAGGGATTGCTACCTTTCAGGGAACACGCGAGTGTATATGCTTGCATTTTTTTTTAATTGAAAAAATTGAAAAGTTTCTGGATTTTTTTTTCTCACAATAATGTATATTTGTTAGTGGCGGTCTAGGGGGTAAGGTGTCACACTTCTATGCTGGCGGCCGGGGTTCATTCCTCGGTCTCGGCAAAGATTTATCTGATTACCAAACCCTTCCTTCACCTCTGACAAGACATCTTGTGAATGTGAGGAAAGCCAGGCCTCCACCGTGGTTCGGATTCCACGTTAAACTGTAGCTCCTTCATTTCATCTCACAATCACCCTACTATTACACATTAGCGTAAGTGCGTATAACCCGAACGGTTAGTAAGACGCGGTGCTAATAATAATAATAATAATAATAATAATAATAATAATAATAATATATATTTGTTAGAAAAGAATTTCCTCAATTCTTTAGTGATCAAAATTACATTAAAAGTATAAGAGGTGAGTCTCTTTTTTTTTGATTGGTCACTCTATTTCACTCGTCTGGATCGGTCCCGTAATGAAATGAGTGAATATCCGTGTTTCTCATCTCCCCCCTCCCCCTTTCTCTTCACCCCTGCCACCCCTATTATATGGAGGGGAAGAGCTTTATCTGAATAACAATCGTTTAACCTCTTTACCAGTCGTGTTTCTGTCACTTACACCCAGAGTCGTTCTCTGGGGCTGTCATGTCTTAAAACAAGACTTGTGTTTTCCAACCTTGGCGTGGTTTTCCGAGGGAGAAAACCTCCCTCCCGCCAGACCAGTCTGCCACACGAGACAGTGTTGCCAAATAAAACTTAATCTCCCGATAGAGTTATTTGTGGATATAATAATCATATGACGGATAGTGAGATATGCTCAAGTCTTTCAAACGTTAGATATATACTTTACACAATTAGTGTTCTTGATTTTGTATTAATCTAATAGTGAAGTAGATAAACTGATATAATATGGTCAAAAAATTATATTTATATTTGTAGCAAATATTTAAAACATTTTACTGTATTATTATTGTTAATTTATATGCATTCGTTAATTTTTAAATTATTTATTTGATATTTTCAACGTTCCCTTTATGAACCGACATATTATATCGGCATACGAGAATTTTTACGAGCAAGAGCGAAAAGGCCAACCAATTTTACCTACCAAGCTTCTTTTAAATGCCACAATCGACACGTGACTGACGGCTGTAATTCCCCTCCGACTTTTATTGGTCAAGACAAATCCGTTGACCCCTGGTTGGATTTGAACCCACTAACATCAGGTCCTGAGGCCAGCAGTTTACCCCAAGACCACCAAGGCCGACCAAGCAAAAGAAGAATCATAGTAATTTTTAAAGATGTAAATTAAGGCTTTTCCTGTGGCAATTGAGCTTAATAAAATCTATATATGTAAAAAAATGGAGCGATTCATTTGACAATGGTTATTGGAGCTCTACATAACCAATTATGATTATTTTAAAATTAAATCTTATAAGCCAAGAATTTCCGAAACAAATTTAAAAAAATAATTGGTAAAATGGGAGTTTTTAATTTGGGATTAAAGCTAAAATTGCAATATATATCTACTTAAATTAATTGAGCTACCAATTTATATTTCTAAAGTATTCTGTCTTTGCAAAATAGACGCGTCATACTTGAACGAAATATCTAGTTTGTATTTGTAACGGTTTATAATAATAATTAGCATTAATCTTAATTTCAGTTATAAAATTAGGAAAGTCCATTTATTTTAAGCATTTATTAAACAAAATTTAAATTAGATTTTTTTATTATTATCTATATATTATTATTTTATTATTTTACTTTATAAGTGACCTTAGCACTAACTTAAAAAATATAATTGAATATTTAAAAAAATATATGTTTGTTTTAGTTCAAATCCAGCGAAAAATATGAGAATTTTGATCAATTCTTGAGAAAATTTTAGCAAATAGAAAATATACGATTTTTTTTTTATTCAAACCTAGTGAAAAATTATATATATATGATCTTTGACAATTTTGGCAGAAATAATTCAACTAGAAAATATAGTTATTTTAATTTTGAATTTAAATAGAATGTTAAGATTATTTTGATCAATCCTCCTGGCATTTTCATGATTAGCGTTGGCAACACTGCATACAGTTGTTCTAGTGACGGCAGTCTTTTGCTCATCATGTCCGATCAGACAAGTTTCCGTTTGCGTGTTACGTTCTAACAATTTATTTATTAGAACGTTCATGCCAAGACCAATTGATGATTACTACACGCATCGGCGGGCACGCGAAATAACCTTCAGTCTTGCGTAGTCCGGTTTGTCGGTGATGGGGAGACAAGGGGTTGGATCCCTTCCGGGACCACTTACATTTATCTAAAAAAATCCTAACCCCCTTCTTTCATGGAAATGGTGATACTTTTCCTAAAAATTCTAATTTCCCTCATTCCTACACGTCTGGAGTAGTTAAATTAAGATAACCTTGGGTGGATATTAAGACGCAACGCAAATTTTTTTAATCGACCTATTTAAGAAATATAGATAGAAAGGATGACTAAAAAAAACACCATTTCAGATTAATAAGAGATGATAATTCCCGTGTTATAAATTATGAGTGGAAAAACCTACCATATTGGACACGGATGAGAATTAAACCCCTACCTCTCCGTTCCCTAAAAAAACTGTTCTAACTAGTCTTGACGTCTATACCACGTGCCTAATAAGAAGAGAAAGGGAGGTGTTTTAAAGGTGCTAAGTAAGATGTCTACCATTGATAAGAGAAATGCCCTTGTATCCATTCTCGCATATACAGCAGAAACCGGGACAGTGAATGTAAAAGGGACTAGCGAAATGGAGGTAATGGGTATGAAGTTTGTGGAGAGTATGTTATATGTCACGAGGATAAACAAGATTAGGAATGAAGTTATCAAGGAAAGAGTGGGAGTACAAGGAGTACATGAGATAGTAGAGGAAGCAAGGCTGAGATGGTATGGTCATGTGATGATGTTTGAGTACATGAGATAGTAGAGGAAGCAAGGCTGAGGTGGTATGGTCATGTGATGAGGATGTTGGAGTACATGAGATAGTAGAGGAAGCAAGGCTGAGATGGTATGGTCATGTGATGAGTGAGTACATGAGATAGTAGAGGAAGCAAGGCTGAGATGGTATGGTCATGTAATGAGGATGTTGGAGTACATGAGATAGTAGAAAACACAAGGCTGAGATGGTATGGTCATGTAATGAGGATGTTTGAGCAGATGAGCTAGTAGAGAAAGCAAGACTGAGATGGTATGGACAGGTAATGAGTATGTTTTAACCCATGAGCTAGTAAAGGAAGCAAGGTTGAGATGGTATGGTCATGTGACGAGGATGTTTCAGCCCATGAGCTAGTAGAGGAAACAAGGTTGAGATGGTGTGGTCATTTGATGAGGATGTTGGAGTACATGATATAGTAGAGGAAACAAGATTGAGATGGTATGGTCATGTGACGAGGATGTTTTAGCCCATGAGCTAGTAGAGGAAACAAGGTTGAGATGGTATGGTCATTTGATGAGGATGTTGGAGTACATGATATAGTAGAGGAAACAAGATTGAGATGGTATGGTCATTTGATGAGGATGTTGTAGTACATGAGATAGTAGAGGAAACAAGGTTGAGATGGTATGGTCATTTGATGAGGATGTTGGAGTACATGATATAGTAGAGGAAACAAGGCTGAGATGGTATGGTCATTTGATGAGGATGTTGTAGTACATGAGGTAGTTAGAGGAAGCAAGACTGAGATGGTATGGTCATTTGATGAGGATGTTTTATCCCATGAGCTAGTAGAGGAAACAAGGTTGAGATGGTATGGTCATTTGATGAGGATGTTTGAACAGATGAGCTAGTAGAGGAAGCAAGGTTGAGATGGTGTGGTCATGTGATGAGGATGTTGGAGCATATGAGCTAGTAGAGAATGTAAGACTGAGATGGTATGGACAGGTAATAAGGGTGTAAAAGGAAAGAGTCACTCCCCCCTAACCCTCTACGCCAAGAATTGAAGTTTTGTTTAGTATTATTACAGTAGCTTTAACACAAACTTTTATAGTAATTTTTAAAAATTATCACACCCGTCGTGCTCATTACTACAAACACTAAATACTACACACGACTAAATTACATTACCGCCACAGTCAAAAGAAAATATTGAGGTTAATATAATACAATAAATAAATACTCGCTTCGGTTTCCGCGTGGTCTAAAGTGATTATCTCTTGTTAAGATTAAACTTCCGATAACTGGAAGAGCGAGGTTCAAATCTCGGTCGGGTGTATTGACGATGGTTTTACACTCTCCCTCCTCGCAACTGCGAGTACACTTCCTATTAATATAACCTCCTTTATCGCTAAAACCATCGGAGAAATTAGAACATAAGCGTATAACCCGAACGGGTAGAAAAATGCAGTGATTTAAAAAAAAATTAATTCACATTAATCAATTATAGCACTAACACAATCCACAAGTTTACTATAAGAAAATCACAACGAACAACCATGTAACCCACCTCGGTGGCGTAGTTGGCTAACGCGCTAGTCTTGTTAAGCCTGACTGCTGGTGACGGGGAGATCGAGGTTCGAATCTCGGTCGGGTGAACTGGGAGTGGATTTTCCTAAATGGTTTTCCACTCTCCTTCCACGCAAATGTGGGTTCACTTACTCTAATTAAACCTTCCCAATTCCTAATAAATTAGAGTAATTAGTAGTTAAAGCGTATAACCCGAACGGGTAGTAAGACGCAGTGCTAATAATAATAATAATTATTATTACTATTAACAACCATGTTACTGGAGCAATAAACGTTACAGGTTTAAAAAACCGCGAACACTATATTTATTGTCTGGCGGTTCAATTAATAGCATCAAAAAGAATTTCTATAAAATGTTTTGTGGACCGCATCCCTTCCCTTTAGCCAACCTGACAAAACAATTTATAATGCTGGTGTAGGGGGAGGGGGGTTAAGTGTAGCTACAATATTATGTTTTGAAAAATATGTTCTAATAAACATATACAATTCTTTTTACACTAGTATTTAAATGTTTTTAACAACTATTAATTTAGTTCTAAAAATACATATTTATATATTTCATTTATTTGAGGTAAATAACTTGCACTTCCTGAACCAACTTATTATATCTCCACGATACATTCTATGATCAAGAACGAACGAGCAGACCAATTTTGCCGCGAAAGGTTTTTTTTCCACATAGATCCTTTTGAACGCCACAATTGACATATATAACCGACGGATTCACTTCCCCTCCAAAAAGAAAGTTGTGCCAGGGAGTTTTATCGCTCAAGAAAAATCCGTCGACCCCTACCTGGGTTTGAACCCCCTGATCCTGAGGTGAGTACTTTACACCAAGACCAACGAGCTAGAATGTTCCAAAGTAAAATCTTGTCTACAAACAAGGCTGTATAGATGATCTAGTATTTAAACTTGTCTTTACTTTCCTTCGATTAATAATCTCGTTATAAACGAGTTGAGCATGTACTCCTATTCACAGAAAGCAACAAAAAGGAACCCTCAGTAATGCATCCCGAACACGTAACAGGTGGCGGTAATTACAAACAATTAGGACCAGTTTCTATCTAACAAGATTTACCAAACAGCAGTCTAATTACCACAAAGAGGTAATGTTAATGAGAGCATCGTACCATCGTAGAATATCTGCTTTCACATTAACAAATAAATGAATGCGATTTTCTTTTTTTTATTATTATTAGGGGAGGTGCAATTTCATTACTTGTGTAAAATGAAACGCTTACCTTAGATTTCCTCAAGATATAACACGAGTGAAATAGTGATTTTTTTTAAAGGTGAAAATACAGGTTGAAAGCTCTATGGTGTGAGCCCGAAAGTGAGATATACCGACCGGGCGGCCGCCAAAGGGGATAATTAGTCCTATAGCAATGGTCGAGTTCCTCCACGGAGATAATTAGTCCTATAGCAATGGTCGAGTTTCTCCACGGAGATAATTAGTCCTATAGAAATGGTCGAGTTCCTCCACGGAGATATTTAGTCCGGAACCAATGTTAGAGTTCCTATACGGAGATAATTAGTCCGATAGCAATAGTCACGTTCCTCCACGGAGATAATTAGTCCGATAGCAATGGTCGAGTTTCTCCACGGAGATAATTAGTCCGATAGCAATGGTAGAGTTCCTCCACGCGGATAATTAATCCGATAGCAATAGTCACGTTCCTCCACGGAGATAATTAGTCCCATAGCAATGGTAGAGTTCCTCCACGACACCTCAAGGAGGGGATCTTTGCACAGTAAATTATAAAATTAAATAATAACGAAATTCGTTAATGCATGAAAGGCTAGGTTAGGTTAGGTTGGGTAAGAGCCATACGTATATGTCTAACTTAACCAACTATACCTATAATCCATTCTTTCAGGTGTCGGGAAGAAAATCAACCCCCTCTTCCTTCCCACGTCCGCACCACAAAAGTGAAGTAATTAGATCCCTCCTCCAGCCCTAACACACCAAGTGGAGGAACTCGACCATAGAATTAAGTGAACTTTATCGAAAAAGGAGATTTAATCAGCTTTCGTGGAGGAATATGAACACACCCCCAACATTTGCGGATAGAGGGTGTCATGTGGTCAGCCCAATCATCCCTAAAACAGTTAATCTCAGTTTTATATACCAGAGCTGCTACTTATTTATTGAAGTCGCTCCTCATTAGTCCTCACGAGGCTGAGTTGACCCCATTCCAGACCCACTGCCTCGTAGATACACTTTGTAAGTGCCAGGGATCGAAACCGGGACGCACGGTAATGAATTTAAAATACATTGATTTAATATGGTTATATAATTTATAAACGTATAATATAAATCAAAATTAGTGGTTATAGTAAATTTGAAATAATTTACAGCTGAAACCAGATTAAACTAAAGATTTTAACTTGACATTATTAGAGAAAAAAGAGCGTTATCAGGGTGGGTAATTAAATTTGAGTACACTAGAGGCAGGTGCTAGGTTTAATTAGTATTTTAATCCATCACATGGGGGGGTTTCTAAAAATAAACTTTTGTTTCCTCTCTACGTAATAACCCTTCCCTTTTCTCCATTCAACATTCCATCAAGACCAAACTCAACCCCAAACTATCTTTCCTCTAAAAAA
>CABFOV010006190.1:0-12168 GCA_902141375.1 Timema poppense | reverse complement strand
GGTCCTCCATTTCATCTCACAATCACCCTACCATTACACATTAGCGTAAGTGCGTATAACCCGAACGGGTAGTAAGACGCGGTGATAATAATAATAATAATAATAATTACGCTAATGAATTAGGAATCGGGAAGGTTGAATTAGAGGGAGTGAACCCGCATTTGCGTGGAGGGCGAGTGGAAAACCATTCAGGAAAAAGCACCCCCAGTCCACCCGACCGAGATTCGAACCTCGATCTCCCCCGTCCTCAGCAGTCGAGCAGCTCAACACGACTAGCGCGTTAGCCAACTACGCCACCGAGTCAGGTTATGATCACACTATTACCCATTTTGTCGGTACAGAACGTTACCCAGGGTACACCATTGCAGGTTGTTAACACTCTGTACCCACAATGAGATGATATGAGTTTTTATGCAGTTGTAGAGCCAGGGTAATTAACCAAACTCTGGTGACCATTGGGATTATTCCCCTAAAGGGAAAGATATAAGAGGTACCAGCCGGGAATCGAACCCGGAACCACTAGGTTCGTAACCAGGTTCACTGACAACTACACCACGGGGCCGGCTATATTTGTATAGAGATGAGAAAGGGAATTATCTTAGAGATAATACAAAATGTGCGTGGAAGGAGAGTGGGAAACCATTTAGGGGAAAACCACCCTAAATAAGATTATTATTATTAGCACCGGGTCTTACTACCCGTTTGGGTTTTACGCACTTACGCTAATGTGTAATGGTAAGGTGATTGTGAGATGAAATGGAGGATCTAGAGTTTAACGTGGAATCCGAACCACGGTGGAGGCCTGGCATTCCCCACATTCACAAGATGTCTTGTCAAAGGTGAAGGAACGGTTTGGTAATCAAATAAATCTATGCCGGGATCGAGGATTGAACCCCGGCCGCCAGCATAAAAGTCTGACACCTTACCCCTAGACCGCCAGGTCACCTTCCTAAATAAGACTCGACAGGGACTCAAACCCCGATCTCCTCGTCATAAGCAGGCCGGTCTAACAAGCGAGTTACGCCTTGGACCAGGGATCGGTAACCTCTTTTTGGTTCTCCAATCGACTTTTACATTTATCAAAGGTCCAGCGATCCTCCTCCGTTTGTCCACTCCGCTTTTATTCATTTTTTTTATATACATTCAGGTATTTATTCCCTGAATTCAACATTTCCTGCCATGATAGAAAATAAATAAAATGTACACTCCGTCTACCGTGAACTTCAGCAGACTTACCCTGACTGATCATACTATGGCCCTATATAATAAACAGTACCATAATCGAATAATACAAGGTAAGCTTGCCTTTTCGTGATGGTATAGTTTTCTTAAGCGATTGACTGAGAATTGCTGCGAGATTGACCGGTCGATCGCGACCTACCTTTATCCGACGTCTATCTTAAGACCGTTATGATACTAAAGCAAATATTTTAATTATAAGTTAATTATATTTTTATTGATAATATAAATCAAAATCCATATCTTAAGATCACATAACCTTAGGTATAAATATATAAAAGTAGTTTTTTTAGTGCAGTTTTAATAATATGGTCCTAGCAGACAATGAGTATACGAGTTCCCTACTCATCGTGAACTTAGTCGTTAACAACAATTATTATTATTATTATTATTATTATTATTATTATTATTAGCACCGCGTCTTACTACCCGTTCGGGCTATACGCACTTACGCCAATGTGTAATGGTAGGGTGATTGTGAGATGAAATTGAGGACCTACAGTTTAACGTGGAATCCGAACCACGGTGGTAGGCCTGGCATTCCTCACATTCACAAGATGTCTTGTCATAGGTGGTTAACAACAATTAACCCGCCCTTGTGGGCACGCAGTCTAAAATGTGAAGATTCATTTGTCTGGTTTTATGGTGAGAACAGTGTTTTCCCACTGTCTCTTCGTGTAAATGCTAGTTATTTTCCTATTAATTATACCTTTCACGCAAATATACCCACAAACGTAATTAATACATACGTTTAACCCGAATGAGTGCTAGGACGTGAGGATGGGTGGGGGTAGATTGGTTTTAAAGGGCCTATTAAATAATAATAATAATTATTATTATTATTATCACCACGTCGTACTACCAGTTTGAGCTGTACGCTAAAGGGAGTATTAAAGTAGGGCCCAAGGTTCACTTGTGTATAAAGGGTTAGTGTAAATCCCACATTACAGCTGGGCTAAGAGTTCCTTCTTGGTAATTGTAAACAAGGCGTACTAACGTACTAACTCAGCCCTGGATGTTGTAGCGCTCCATTTAAGATGGTTGTCAATGTGGCGGAGCGAAAAACTTCAAGAATGGATATTAAGACACAGCAAAATGCTAATCTAATCTAACCTAACCTAACCTAACCTAACCTAACCTAACCTAACCTAACCTAACCTAACCTAACCTAACCTAACCTAAACAAGCCTAAAATAATATAAGGCTAAAATTTTGGTGTAGCCGAATTCATATATACCCGCAGGTCTATGATCTGTTATAGTTCGCCTGGTCAGTGATCGTGGCACAACCAAGCTATGACGATAATCCTCCTGGTCAGTGATCGTGGTCAGACTGAGCTATGACGATAATACTTCTGGGTGATCTGGTGGTCCAGGGGTAAGGTGACAGACCTCTGTGCTGGCGGCCGGGGTTCAATCCTCGGTCCCAGCACAGATTTATCTGATTTCCAAACCCTTCCTTCACCTCTGACAAGACATCTTGTGAATGTGGGGAATGCCAGGCCTCCACCGTGGTTCGGATTCCACGTTAAACTGTAGGTCCTCCATTTCATTTCACAATCACCCTACCATTACACATTAGCGTAAGTGCGTATAACCCGGACGGGTAGTAAGACGCGGTGCTAATAATAATAATGATAATACTTCTGACCAGTGATTGTGGACAACTAAGTTATGACGATAATCCTCCTGGTTAGTGATGATGGACCTACTAAGCTATGACGATCATACTCCTGTTCAGTGATCTTGGAAAAACAAAGCTATGATGATCATACTCATGGCCAGTGATCGTGGACGACTAAGCTATGACGATCATACTCATGTTCAGTGATCTTGGAAAAACAAAGCTATGATGATCATACTCATGGTCAGTGATCGTGGAACAACTAAGCTATGACAATAACCCTCCTGGTCAGTGATCGTAGTCCAACTAAGCCATGAACTTTTGGGATAAGGAGTCACGTGGCCAAACTGTTATTAGACCATTTAAAACCGGCCTATAAGATATAGAGTAAGGGGAATTACTAATGATCACACCCATGTACTGATATTTCTTTAGTTTGTTATTTCTTAATTTAAATCAAACCTTTCATCAGCTCCTTTAAAATTAAAATTATGTGTAGATTTTTCATCTACGCCAAGACAATTTTGCTAAAGCAATTGTTTTAAATATTCATGACCTTCTTCGACCCCCCCCCCTCTCAGAAATTACCCTACCCCTGGTCGAAATATGCATATATTTCGTAGGGTCAGAGGGTAAAACATCGTATTTGTTTTTCCTCGCAAGTTCACCCCGAACCACTCGAGTAAAACAAACCTTCATACGCGCTGACGGACCTGTAATTTAGTTACATTACAACAACAAACTCTCCCGGTTGGTCCTTTATTCAGACGCCCGGAGCTCAATACTGTATTTCGAGACGGTTAGGGTTGCGGATCGCTAGGGGATTATTCAGCCTGATTGTTGTTTCAACAAAGTTGGTAAATACTTGGATATTAACAGTTTTGAGAGTAAATTGGGCTAGTTCACAGAATATTAAATCTTTCTGGTCAATTAGCTCAGTCGTTAGCATGTCCCCCTACCGGTCTAAGAGTCCCGGGTTTAATATCCGATATGGACAGAAAAAAATGATCGTAATGATCACATTGATAAAGTAAAGGCTAGAGAATTGAATGTTGTGTTTGTTCTAAATATAAATTTGTATTGGTGTTGAGTACATATTTTTATTTTAAGGCAAAGGAGTGAGAAATGTTTGTACGGTGGAGCGAACAATTTTTTTAAAAGAAGAGCTGGAAGTAGTAATTTGGCTTCCCCATGGCACCAAAAGAGGTATATCCCCCTTTAAATTTTGCTCTAAATTAAGTCTTTAAGTTGGATGAGTATTATAAAAAATCATAATCTTAGAAACATTAACACAAAATAAACTACCGTGGTATTTAAGGTCAAACTAATCGTATCAACTGAAGTAAGCGTTTATTAATTTTCACCAAAAGTTGTTTTTTTTACAAAAACTGTCAAAAAATCTTACCTGAATTAGCATTAGTTTAAATCCCACCTTACTATCCACGTCTAAAATAAAAATAGTAAATTTTTCTGATGAATTTAAATCTACTCGAATTATTAAACGTAATATACTTATTTTATTTTAAGATTTTAAACTTTCAATTTATGAACAGACTGATTATATCAGTAAATAACTTGCAAAATTTAATATAGAACAGACACAACATTCAAACAATGTTATTGAAATAGAGAAGTAAATGTTACGTGGTACCACATATACTTTCCTCCGCTTTTATCACAAAATATACATTTACTATAAACTCGTAAGATTTGTGAAACGAAATATTAGTTCTATACATTATAAAAATACTACAACAAAGATCATAAATGAAATAATATACAATGTTATTTACTCTATGGTATTAGGAACTAGGAACACTGTTACATAAAAATTAAGAAAACAATCATCTATGTCCACCAAAAAATATAAAAATCAAATTCATTTTCAAATACATGAATTAAAAAGTAAATATCCTATATATTATTTCTGTTGTCAACATCTCTTTTTTCCCAACAATATAGAGCCTACACCGATGAATATAGTATCAGTGGATAGGATTTATTTTTTTCACAGACTTATGACATTTCATACTCAGTTTACGTTAAATCAACCTGTCAAGGACAGGCTTAAAAACTGGTATTTATTAATAGCTCAGAAGCTAATGGTCTTATAAAAATGTATTTCAAATACAGTTTTTTTATTAGTACTAAAATTTTACAATGATGAGTTATTTAGTATCTCAAATAGTTGCAAAGAAATTGTAAAAATTGGGAAATTTCCCACATGTTAAGTATCCCCAAAGTCATTGTCATGAAAAAATGAGAATTTCCATCTTGTTTATAATGATAAACAGTACCTAGATATAAAATTTTGGCCTAGTCAAAATCGTTAGAGAAAAAAAAAATCTAGAAATAAAATCTTTTTGATCTTCAGTAAACTAACCTTCAATCTATGGTTGGACCCAGTTCCAAAAAAAAAATCTTGGGTGAGGGAGGGGGGGGCTTAGAAAAACACTAGATACAAAATTTTAGTCCAATTGGTAAAATAATTTCGGCTATATATAGCCCAAGGTACAGACAGATAGAAAGCAATACTTTTTTTTTTGAATCAGTAAGTCTTTAAACGTTAACATCAATTAAAATTTCGATTCCAAATGTTTTTAAGGTCACAATACTCTCTCTCTCTCTCTCTGCATTAGGGGTGCTAGAAAGTAAAAAATAAACTTATCTTCTTTTAAGGTATAAGTTGGTTTCCGATTTTGATCAAGCCTTAGGGGTAAGCTAAACACAGCAGTGATAAAAAGTTTATAAAAATCTACATCACTTCAAAATTTGAACTTGTTTATCAGACAACTCTGTGGATAAATGTACCACGGTTTGAGAAACAATTATCTAGATCAGTGGTTCTCAAACATTTCAGAAATATCGGCCAATTTTCTCAACCCTCCTTGTTTTAATGTACAGAGGG
This sequence comes from Timema poppense, assembly GCA_902141375.1. Classification (NCBI taxonomy): domain Eukaryota; kingdom Metazoa; phylum Arthropoda; class Insecta; order Phasmatodea; family Timematidae; genus Timema; species Timema poppense. Next base: position 6,398 of record CABFOV010006190.1, on the reverse strand, counting down.
TGACAGAGTAGAGGGAGGAAGTAAATATAGTTTTAATACTTTTTGTTTTATGGAACCGCGTCTTCACCCGTTCTGGTTATAAGAATATGTAATCATTATTACGATAAAGAATGAAGGAGGTATTTTAAGTTTGAGTTAAAGGAAGTGTATCTGCATTTGCCTGATCTATTGTGAGAAGGCGCCTTATAGAACATACGACCACCGTAATGGATCAGATTTAAATCAAATCCACATTAAATGGAAGTACAGAATAGTTATAAAATAAGATTTATTAGTAATTATCCTAATAGTGACCTGGCGGTCTAGGGGTAAGGTGTCGGACCTTCGTGCTGGAGGTCCGGGGTTCACTCCTCGGTCCCGAAACCGATTTATCTTATTACCAAACCCTTCCTTCGCCTCTGACAAGATATTTATTAATCACAACTTGGGAATGTGTGGAATGCCAGGCCTCCACTGTGGTTCGGATCCACGTTAAACTGTAGGTCCTCCATTTAATCTCACAATCACCCTACCATTACACATTAGTGTAAGTGCGTATAGCCCGAACGGGTAGTAAGACGCGGTGCTGATAATAATAATATTAATCATCGTACAGTATAAATATTAAAATAAATTACATAACTATAATTTTATTCGTATAAATATAATGGATTTTAAATTAGTTAAATGCAACTTTTATTATTTGTTGTGTCGTACTAGACGGAATGTCGGATAATCTACGTTCGGATGTCAAGAACTGCTTTATGTATCTTTACTAACAAGATCAAATACCTGAAAAAACAAAACCATTTTTACAATAGCACGTTATATATTTTCCCTAATTCACTGTTTACTTTTTCATTGAATTTATATAAACAATGTGTGAGTTTGTGAATAGATTTTCAAAACATAATTAACTTGAGTAATGGAAGTGCTAGTGTGTCTTCTAAGCAACAAAAAAAACAAAAAAAAAACATTTTTTTTAAAAAGGTCTCCTTAGTAATTTCATAGGCTTAACTTTTCCCATTGACCATGCAAAATAATTTTCTGAAACCAACGACGAACTAATATAGCTTCAAAACATTTTAAAACTACTCAAAGAGTACAGTACAAGAACAAAATCAGTTAGCACGATAAAAGTTTTAATGGTAATATCGAATTTAAGAGTAAATTCCCCGACATGATCAGATTTTAAACTACAAAGTTTTTATGTTTTACTCTCCTCCTGTAAATTGCCTGCAAGAATAAAAATATAAATGTTTGATATGTTTTGAGGAGTCAGTTTGAAATTGAGGGAGAGGTTAAATATATATATATATTCTTAGTACCGTACCTTACTACCCGTTTGGGTTATACACTTTTTTACTAATTACGCTAATGGTTTTTTAGATTAGGAAGGCTATATTTTTAGGAAGTACACCCACATTTGCGTGAAGAGAGTGGAAAACCATTTAGTGGAAAACCATTTAGTGGAAAAACACCCTCAACCGAGATCCAAACCTCACATTCATAATATGTCTTGTCAGAGGTGAAGGAAGGGTTTGGTGATCTGATAAATCTGTGCTGGGACCGAGGATTGAACCCCGGCCGCCAGCACAGAAGTCTGACAACTTACCCCTAGACCGCCAGGTCACCTTAGAACTAAGTTAAAATGCAATGCAGAGCCTTTAATGACTAAACTCTTACATTCTGCTAAATATAAAATGGAGTTACATCTCTCTGTAAAAAGTTAATCGACTACATTACCTTTTCATTTCTACAACTGTGTGATTTTAAAAAAATGTTCGAGAACTTATGTATTTATAAAATATCATTGTTACTTAAAATTATACTTATTCAACAAAAATGCCTATAACTGTTTCTAAAATGGCTAAATAAAAATTATAAATGCCTTAGAAAAATTAAAATAACAACCAAAAAAATCATATATTATAATTCTAAACTGACAAAAAAAACCCTATAAAATATAGTTTTCCCAACAGGGTATCATTAACATAATCTGATGTATAAAAAATACATTAAAATCCACGCCCTGCTCATCAGTAATCAATTTGTTTTTCATAATAAAAAATACATTCTTATACATCACGTAAAACAATCCCTATTCATCTAATTTATAAAAAAACGTTAATAAATTGAAATAATTTTAATTATAAAATATCTTCATTAAGCTACCCTTAATTTGAAGGTTATAATCAAAATCAAAAATATTGCTTTAGGTATGACCATCTAAGATCCAAGTAATAAATCTGGATGAATTATTTAAACAGTTTCATATGTTGCTCTAGGGACTGTCATTTTTTTTATGAGGGGGGGGGGTGAATTTTGGAGATATAAAACTTAAATTTTCTATAATTATCTCAAAGTAGGAACATTTTCAGGATATAAATACTGGATGTGAGAAAGTAAAACAACTAAATATACTTATTTTCATTTTATCTTAGTATTTTAAGTAGTAAATTATAACTGAGTAATTATTTTAATTAATTTCATTATTTGTACGCTTCACTAATATATAAATAAAATATTTGCATCGTATTTTTACTACCCATTACCTTTATGCGCATATGTTTTAGATACACTAATGTGTTAGGGATGATAATTTTTTTAATTTATTGGAAATTTACCACATTTACATGTAGGGAGAGTGGAAAACCATTTAGGAATTGAATCCTCAATCTCCCCGTCTTCTACAGTCCAGTCTTTGGTGAGATTGACTCCTTAGACCATTTGATCAACGAACAATACTTTGTAGTAATAAAACAATACTATCGAGGACTAACCGATGCTTAAAAAAAATTGTATTGCTATTCAAGAATACGATTTGTTTGATCAAGATAAGGATAACGTTTATACCTGATTCAAATTATAAATGTATGGCGAGTAACAGAAAACTTATATTAGTTCAGCACCCATAGAAGCTCTATTTATATGGTAATTTCTGCACAAGAGTTTTAGCGGATGGCTATAAATTATGGTATTGGTAAAACTTTATCTTTTATACACTACAGCGGCACTATTAAATTTGTTCCAGAAAGTAGTACTTTTGTGTTCCAGTTTTGGATGGAACATTTTTCCGAAAAATGTGTTGTCTGAATAATAAATAAAATTATTCATAATTTATTGTTATTCAGAAATGGATAGATTTGTAATTTACTACGATTAAAATAAAGAATTAATTTATAATTTAATATTGATTAAAATAAAGGATGAATTTTTAATTTATTATGATTTAAATACAGATGAATTCATAATCAATCGTGGATCGCAACTATATGAATATTTAGTAGAGAGTGATTAACATAAATTTTTGCTTCATTTATTTTTCAGTATAAATATAATTACTTCAAGTATTTTTAATTTATTCATAATTTATTATGATTCAGATATGAATGTATCCATAATTTTTTTATGATTCTCATAAAAATTAATCCATAATTTGTTACAATTAACACAACGTAATCTGATGAATTGGGTGGAGGGGTTTTTAAAATTTTCAAAACTAAAATAATAAATTAAATCTCAATCTGGTAGAAGATTGAATTAAAATCTGAACATGATATTTTAAAATAAACAAGCAGTAAATTTGGAAGAGGGTTCCTCAATATTACTAAAACTAAACTCTTTTTGGTGTGGTATAAATTGAAAGATTGATTAGAAAGTCAAAATACCCTCCCGGATAACCGAATTACCTCTGAACATGTGGAATTTAAAATTGAAACCCAAGAAATGGAATATATTTTGAAATTGATACAACTAATATAGAACACTACTTTTCGGTGCGTTTTAAAATTGAAACTTGGCCATTACTTAAATAAAAAAAATAAAAAAATCAATACATCGTAAAATATCGAAATAAAAATGTGAGATTTTAAAAATCATGGAAGTGGAGGAGTTTTAGTTTAAAAAATTTCAAAAATTATCTCTTCTTTTCGGCATGAAAAAATCAAAACTTGCACCACATATCCAAAAAAAATGTAAACATTTTAAATTAAAATTAGAGAGTGGGAAATGGATATTAGAAGAAAACAGAAAATTTTTCGATATGGTATAAAAAAAAAAGGTTTTATGAGCGGACTGAAAAATTCTAGGTATAAATGAATTTTAAAAATATTTTTATTATCTTGAAGAGGATCAATTAGCATTGCGATAACATAGCGAAAATTTGAAGAATAAAAATCATTATTATTATTATTAGCACCGCGTCTTACTACCCGTTCGGGTTATACGCACTTACGCTAACGTGTAATGGTAGGGTGATAATGAGATGAACTGGAGGACCTACAGTTTAACGTGGAATCCGAACCACGGTGGAGGCCTGGCATTCCCCACATTCACAAGATCTCTTGTCAGAGGTGAAGGAAGGGCTTGGACAATCAGATAAATCTGTGTCGGGACCGGGGATTCAACCCCAGCCGCCAGCATAGAAGTATGACACCTTACCCCTAGACCGCCAGGTCACCCTGAAGAATAATTATTTAGTGCCAATAAAGAAGTGACATAAAAAATAAAATAAACAAATTCAGGTGACATAATATAGTGAACCGTGATCTATGGAAAATCATTATTCTTAGTACTCAATAATTATGTTTATGTAATAGATTATATTATTTATAACTGTGATGCTTATTTTTTCCATATTATTTATTTAAAATTGTCTTAATTCATACCATTTTATGATCGTGCATAGGTAAATAGTTCGTTGTTAATGGATTGGGTTTGTTTCTGTATATTGTACACAGTTTATGGAAAAGGTAATATTTTGTCTTAATTATTTAATCTTAATTTATTAATTACACTAATTGTTTTATGATTTCCATAGCAATTTCAGTATTTTACAATGAAGATCTATCAAAAAAGTGGGCATCCTAATGTTGAAATTCTAATTTTATTTAGTTTTGGTGATGCTTAACCAGGCGAAGAACAGATAAAATTGCTAGTTTTAAGATAATAGAGAGGAAATCTGTGTAACGCATCCTACCATTTCTAAATAAATCAAATAGATCACAAATTGTCAAACAAAACAATATATAACGTATTTGTTTTAACTATTTAACAATATATTGGTGTCTGGGAAAACTATGACGAATAGAAATTGTTAACCTGTAACAATTTAACGAGAATTTGACGTTTCAAGCTTATTCCTTCTCACCACGTTAACCAATGCAAACTGAGACGCAAGAAAACTTCGTGCATAACTTAACGCCATTCCCCCCCCCACATCAATTCTCTTCGTTCAGTGAGTTGTTAACATGTGTTGATTAGGATGAAACACAAATTCTTGACGTTAAAACCTTATGACATTCTGTGTCTAAAGAGTAAAGTTTGGTAAATGGGTCGTATTATTTTGATCACGCTTTTACTGGCTTGTCCTAACTATTTGAGAAGGTTTTCATCTGATATCTTGGCTTATAATTAGCAAAGCTACTGACGGCTACGCCTGTAATGTTTACAGATATGAAGCGATTACTTTCATAAATGCTAGTAATTACTTTAGTTTAAATCAACATATTTGTGACTTACTATATTTAAAGAAACACATTGGTGGTTACATGGATAACATTTTGGGTCCATATAGTCTTGTTTGTTAATATTGGAAAGTTGAGATTTGAATCCCGGAGGAGAATAAAAAGCCTATTTTATTATTTATTATATATTTTCCCATTCTTGTTACACGAAAACGTGGAAACTTTGCTCTGAATTCAACTTTTCTCATACCTTAGCTATATTCTGGTCACACAGAACTACTAGTAAGACTGTAGTAACGATAGTAACATGGAGTGAGGTCTACTGTTCACAGAACTACTAGTAAGACTGTAGTAACGATAATAGCATGGAGGAAGGGAGGTCTACTGTTCATAGAACTACTAGTAAGACTGTAGTAAAGATAATAACATGGAGGGAGGTCTATTGTTCACAGAACTACTAGTGAAACTGTAGTAACGATAATAACATGGATGGAGTGAGGTCTACTGTTCACAGAACTGCTATTTCATTAATAGGGCAGATTATGTCGAGCTCATTTAGTCTGGTTTGCTAGTGATGGGAAGGTATTGGTGTCAAATACTATCGGAGTGTTTTAAGAAAGTGGTATCATTATTCTTTCTCTTAAATTCGGGTACATTAAATATAAATTCTACCTGTATTATTTTCCTCTTAAGTAAAATTGAAGCCGTTTACTTCAAATTGTAAATAAAACGGGGAAGATCAATAAAACAGTTTTGAAGAAATGTTTCTATATTTTTTTTAAATAAATAAATGAAAGCTATGATATAAAAAAGTTATCAATAAATATTACTTGGATTTGAAGCCGGACGTCCGCAATACAAGGAGACAAGAATAGAAGAGACAAACTCATATTTTCGTTTAGCCAACTTGTGTGAGTAGTCAATCATTAAAACTTTGTTTCGTTCTTTTTT
>CABFOV010006189.1:23076-36549 GCA_902141375.1 Timema poppense | reverse complement strand
TCATCCATTTAATAAATAGAACCAATGTTCCAAAAATTATCTTGTTCAGAGACGTGAAGGTCCAGACCATTGGTTGATTTCAAATGTATAAGAGGCCCTTAATCCGGCCATGCGTGGAAACACAACTTAAATGATATGCAACATGATCATAGATGGCTAGGTAAAAATAAAATGTTGATAAATGAATAGAAAACTAATTATAGGCCTATGATATTTTCTAAGGTCATAACTATTTTAAATTAAACCAACAAAATTTGTATAAATAACAAAGAAATTTAGAGGTTAGAAAAAGCTACATATTTAAGGTTGATAGTAGTCTTAACTTAGCATTTTCATATAAATTATAAAATTAAAAAAAATTAACCCTCTTATGTACAACACAAACTGAAGTATTATGTTTCTCACTCTTGTTTAAAGCAATTACATTAGGCCTACTTTTTAATACAGTGAAACCTCAATATATCGTTCTTGGATTTATTGTTTTCCCCGATCCATCATCCCGATCCCTTAGCAAATATATTTAAATTTTAGATCAACCATTTACAACTATGATACCAGGAATTCAGGAGAATTTAATTTGGCTTATGCCGGGATCACGATCAACTTAACATTAGCTTAACATAACTTAATGTAACGTTCACTTAAAGTTAACTTAACTTATGTGTGATCACAATTCACTTAACTTAGCGTAACAACTAGAGCCAAACATATGCATTCTCGAGTATGATCTGTGGTTTTGTACTATTTGTAAAGTGATGATCTGTGAATGTTTACAGTTTTCAATCAATATAATAAATATCTATTATTAAACTTTTTTGATAAATTTAGTTTCCTCTTTTAGTTTAATTATTTTGTTTTACTTTAACTTACGCTAAAGAGTAAACATTGGTCATACTACCAACAAATGAATTACTAAATAGCCCTGGTGACGTCACTCACATAATGATTGGCTGTCTAGATCACGTGATACCCTTCAAGTAACGTAAAGTAAAGTAAAAGACCTCCCAAGACATCTCTTACGTTAAGTTAACTGCAAGTCAACGTTAAGTTAAGTGCATCGTGATCACTTCCATTTAAAAACACGAGGTCCTCTACGTTAAGTTACGTTAAGTTGATCGTGATCCCAGCATTAGGCCTACATCTATTCTAAGAAATAAGTCTATAATAGCTTCAAATGTGCAGCTCTAAAACAAATAATCACTTACCTTTGCCTGTTTGCTCAATTAAAAGCCTCTAACATTTCAAAAAACAAGTTAGGAATATACTATGGGAAAAACTTTTTCTAATTTTCATATTTGTATGATACTTGTTGATGTTTATGTTAATTTAGTACTATAATTGTTATTGTTTTACATGTATTGTGTCATATGTAATAGTATGACTGTATGGTATGTATCTTCTTAAACATTTATACATTGGCTGTACAACAAGAAAGACACATTAGGCTATACTCTATTCACGGTAGGAATTACTCTCTGAAAGGTCTTTTTTCCTACCAATATCCTGCTAAATAATATATTTCTGACAGAGAAAAAGGCCTTTCAGAAAACAATTCCTACGGTGAATGGACTTTACTTTATCCTGCCACTTGTATCTTATAATGTATAGTTTTAACTAACTAGCTGTTAAAGCTCATGGAAACACTAGTCTAACTTATTCATAATAATAAATCAAAGGTTACAGAAGATCAAATAATATTCTTTATATCAAGCTACAAAAAAGTTCTGTTAATATTAGTTTTTATTTAGCTTTTTTTTAGACTATTAAGGAGAATGATGCAACTGTAGACATTAATTTTTCTTGCAGTATTACAGTATATAGGTTTAAACTACTTTCTATAAGCTATATACACAATAGGAATACAACCATTACAATATTAACGTAATTAAAATTGATAGAAAGTTTAAATAATTATTGTAAAATTTAAAATAAAACTCACCTAAATCACAGAAGAATGAGTGTTCACCTCAGGACCAGGACCTGATATTCATGGGTTTAAACCTAGCTGGGGCCATCAGATTTTTCTTGTAGCACAACTTCCGTTGGAAGCCATCAGTCCTATGTCAATTGTGGCATGTAAAAGAACTCTGGAAGATATGCGAAAATACCTTTTTTTGGCAATGTTGGTAGGCCCATTCACCCTTGGCCATAGAAATTCTCATGTGCAGATATAATCACTTGGTTCAGAAAGTTGTCTACCATCCAGGAAAATGGGAATTAGACGGGAATTTGAAGTGGTTGGAAAAAAACAGGAATAAGTCGGGAATTTGGTTGATTAAAAAAAATTGGGAAAATTTTGTTTTACTCAAAATATTAAATCAGTATATTATAATTTGGTTTAAACTTTTTTTTTGTTAGCTGAGTAATATATGTTATAATTTTCAAATTCCTAGTAGACTATGTTAATACAATATTTAAAAAAATAAAATTTTAAATATGAAAATGTATTATTATTAAAAAATAATAAAAAATGTTGGGGTTGGTGAATTACTTTTGAGTCGTGAAATTTAGGAAATGATCTGGGGAAAAGTCGGGAATTTTATTGTTAAAGTTTAGTAGACACCATGAAAGTACATGTTAAATAACATTACCTAAAAAAAACAAAAAATGTTCAAAGCCATTGAGATACACTAGGGGTGTTTTTTTAAGTAAAGACCATTTTGCAATAAAATAGGAACTACAAAATATTTTTGGGGAATTTTTAAAAATCTGATTCTACATATCTTCATCTACTTTGCAACATGATTAGTTTCCGTTGTTATTTAAACATTTGTTGTATCATGAGGTAAGTTTTGTAGACCCTCGTCATAAAAGTCTGCCACCATCAAGGAAAATCATTCCTAAACTTGGCCATCTCTGGTCAGTGGCGATAAATTGTGCGTGCAGTAGACACCAAAATTCATGAAAACAGACGATTCACAATATCCACACTGTCATTGCATTTTCCTAAAGTTTCAAGGTCAGCTCTCTACAAAATTGTGTCAGAAAACTTGGGCTACAGCAAGTTGTCAATCAATGGAGTGGCGACACACATCATCTCTGATAAAAATGAAATTCAAACATTCTCACCTCGCAAGATTATGACAAACGTGCTTTAGGACAGGCATGGTGCTCTGCTGGTGCAATTCATGCAGCGAGGAACAACAATAAACACAGCTGTGTATCTTCTGACCTTGACAAAACTTCACCGCACAATCCAGAATAAATCCTGCGGTCTGCTATCTGCCAGAGTATTGTTGCTTCGTGACAATGTGAAGCCCCACTCTGCTGCTAAAATTCAAGCTTTTATTGAATCTTTTGGCTGACAGCAATTGAATCCCCCTCCCTTACAGCCTTGACCTTGCGTCTAGTGACTACCATCTTATCCTGCATCTGAAAATAGTCCTTGCCAGCAAGCATTTCCACACCGACAACAAAGTGAAAATAATAGTTCAGGAATAGTTTTACTCGCTATGAAAGGGTGTAAAAACTTATCTCTTGGTATGACAAATGTTTAAATAACAACAAAAATATTTTCAGGGGTGCTCAGCATTCCCAATATTTCAGCCTTTTTGAAACCTTAATATTGCGGCGCTTAGTTCTCTCTTGGATAGAGGGTTGCACTGTGAACAGTGTTTTATAGCGTAACAAACGGCAGGTGATGCCCTCTGATATGCAAGCAAGCGTGATTACCACTTGTGAACCAACAGCCTGGCATTTGTAAACATGTTTCCTTCATAGTACTCTTAATAGGATGTATTATTTTTGTGTTGTGCATGTTTGTTTTCTTAAATTTCTTTTTATTTTATTTTATTAAAAATACATTGAGACTAACAAATTGCACCTTAATTTTGACACTTGTTTTTAGTATGGCACTTGAAAATTGGCAAATGTTAAATATAACTACTGGTTTTGGTCAACATGCTATCCTTTGTATTGTTGGTAAGGTTAGACATGAAACTTTTCAGGGTGCTCAATGTCAAAACAGTATGTGCGCTTGTGCAAATAATAGTTGATCTTTATTGTGGTGAGTCATAGCAAAACAATGCTCTCTCATGTTTGTCTAAAAACATTACAGTGTAGTTTTGGTGGTTTCGTATTGTATTAGCATGGAAGAAATCCAAAGTTAGGGGTAAATATGTCTTATTATTGCAGTAGCAAAGCTTATGATGATATTCAAACCAAAAAGAGATACATTTTTTCTTCTACCCACATTAGAACACAAATAGGGTTATACTTATGTCCAAACTTACCAGCAGTATGACCTAAGTCTTTGTTCTTTTTATCATTGAAAACTATAAGAACTTGGTTTCTGACTTTACAAATATTAAATACATAACTTATGCACATATACAAAGTGTATTAGCCTAATACCATAAGAGCTTGTTTGGTTACTGTGTCCTGAACAACTAGTTCAAAACAGATAAATAAGAAAAAATGTTTATGTAATTTGCAGTTTATGCAAGATTAATTAATCGTGACTGAGGAATTAGGGTAAAAGTTTGCGAACCTGGGGTTCAAGGGGTAAGGACAAGTAAGGTATTTTATAGGACTTGCACCCACTCACATGAATATGGCGAGGGGAAGGGAAAACAACAGTGCCAAACTAAATCCCGGAACCTGACCTCCTGTCACAAACATTCCATTACATTTCACATCCATAAATTTACCTACTTGAAAAACTAAAATTATGACATAAGCTCAACCAAAATAAGTGAAAACTTGGCCTCAATACTTGTTAAAATATTATTATTGAAAAATGTAGAATATTCAAGTTTTAGTAACGTAATTAACATCCAAGGCACTGTTTTTTGGGTTATCCTATGTAAAATCACTAAGGTGTGGTTGCTTGACCATTTTAAATGTTTTTTTATTTATTTTTTACCATAGGTGATCAGTGAGTAGCCCAAAACAATTTTTATTTTATTTCTATCTGCCATCATATTGGATCTAGGCTCAATTTTCTTCCTAGCGGCAGGAAAACCGAGGCCTTGCAGAGTTTTTGTAAAAGGGACATTTTCCTCCTTCCATTAAAAATAGAAGATTCTGGTTTTCACTTAAATAAAGAAAACAGGATTTCAGGAAATGTATTTGAATGATAGAAATATTTTATAAACCATGACTCAAATTATTTTAAAATATGCTAAATTTGTGAGCATAATCACAAATTTTGATGACCTTTTAAGAGGACTGGGGGCTTGAACCACAAGATGAACATTTTTGTTTTATAGCTATGGCTAGTAGAGCTTCCAGCTGTGGAGGATTGAAGTCTGGGTTTGGCACCCTTCCTGCCTTGTTTTGGCTTCAAAGTTTTTCAAAAATTTCAATTTTTCTTATTTCGAGGTCAAATTTATCAAAAGAGGGTCCAGATAAAAATTTCAGTTTCTGCCCAAGAATACCTCTAATGTTACTTACTCAAAGAAACCTGTGAGTTTCATGTTGTGGTTTAAACTTTGTAGAAGTTACTGGCTCTGGAATATGTGTTAAAAACTGTAACATTTTAGCACTCAGAAATCCACAGTTTATATAGTTAACTGTTTGTTACTGTTTATATAGCTAAAAAAAAAAATTTTAACCCTTAAAATAAAACTCAAATTATGCTTGAATACCTTAAACTACCAAATGCGATACACAAGCTTAGTAATAAAGACCCTTATCAGAAGACATTGTACAGTTTGTGATTCACTAACTTAAGCAGCAACACTTGTCTACTATAGTCTTATTTCCGAAAGTGATCTTGCAGCTTCAGATTACAAAGATTACATAGACAATGAAGATAGTCTGGGCTACCTTTGGACAATAAGGCATGTTGCTGGAAACTTCTACTAAGAGATATGAGTGTGGAAAATATTTTAATCAACCCATATTCAATTAAATGAATATTACCAAATACACTGTTTCACTACCAGTATGTATTACTTTCACTATTAACCACACACACTTTTATATCAAGTATTGTTTAAAATACATTTTATGACCATACAAAATAGTGATGAACTGACATTGTGACATATGAATCATTGTTGAATAAAATATGAAGGACCAACTATATAGGGACAAGCACAGTACAATACAACCACTCCATGAGGTAACAAATATATGTAACAAGTCACCCTAGATCCAGTTTTAGGAGAGCTTACACTCACGAGGTTGGACTAGTTGAATGCCATTATGACAATGTTCTGCTAGTATTTCAAGTAATGTATTAATGTTCTCTCAGCCTATTCGCAATGCTCCTCCTGGAAAGAAGTATGTGCGCTGTCCCTGCAACTGTCTGCTCATCTGCAAGAGTTCATCTCAGCGCATCGCATGCCCACGTCCCAACTGCAAGCGCATCATCAACTTGGCTCCAAGTCCGGTCACTCCGCCTGTACCCACTATGCCAGGCATGTGCCGAGTCAACTGTGCCCACTGCCATGATACCTTCTTGGTGAGTCGACACAATTAGCTGTTGCACTCTATGCGAGACATGTATAAGTAGAATGTTAATATCTTGACTGTCTCTGTGGTCTAGTGGTCAGAGCTCCTAGCTACAGAGCCAGACGTGAAGCACTAAATCTGTAACAGGGGACAAATTATGAGCTGCTTGAATAAAGAAGTAGCTCTAGCCTAGAAAACTGAGATTAAAAGCTGGAGGGATCATTGTGCCGACCACATGACACCCTTTATCCACAAATGTTGGCACTTTTATCACTAACAGCTGCGGTTTGGTCGGTATAGCTTGTTGGCGGGCTCACACCATGGCGCTATATTTATATCTTTGTCATAACACTAAAGAAATGTAATGGTTTTGTTTCAGTTCAACACGCTGAACAATGCACTAGCTAGATGTCCTCACTGCAGAAAAGTGTAAGTACACAGCCACTTAATAAATGTAATATCCTATTTTATACTTTGTGCAAACTACTCATCAAATATATAAGTGTACATGATACTTAGCAAGGTGACAAGACCCACGTCAGTGGCTGAGGTTCTAACCTGCTACTATGGCAGTAGATTAAACAGTTAATAATGGGGAGATAGAGGTTTGAATCTCGGTCGTGTTTACTGAGGGCAGTTTTTCCAAAATTGCTTCCCACTTTCCCTCCATGCAAATGTGGGTACACTTCCTCTAAATATAACCTTCCTGGTCACTGAAACCATTAGTGTAATTAAAACATAAGCATATAACTCAAATGGGTAGTAAGATGCTAAGATGCAGTGCTAAAAACAACAAACAGACAACCTTGGAGAAAATAACAAACCCAAAACATTTATAGACAAATTTGGTCATGCTCGACCATTGAGGCTAGTGTGACAGCTTGAGACAGGAGGGCGAAGAAGGATCCTAAACATTTTTCATGTTTTTATGGTGAAGGGCCACATTTTAACACAACTTTACTAAACTGAACAAATCCACACCACACAGAAGAGTAAACATGAATGTGACATAACTCGTAAATGGCGCTGGAGCCTTTAAACTTGTGTCATTGGCCAATCTAATTTCCATTATATATGTAATATTAAGTAAGTTTTTATCTAATTTATTTAAATGATTTAGTTGGTTATATCCAAGGGAAAATCTATGGTTGTCTGACCTGCAGGATGTTTTGAATGGTTCAGTGGTTTTCACACAAGCTGAATGAATTTGTTTCAAATTTCAGATCTTCGGTGGGTCCAGATTTTGCTCGTGGCCGAGGGATCTTGTTCTTAGTGGTAGCATTCCTCTTGCTGATTGTTGGCATCGGTGTCACAGTGAGTTTATTATGTTAATTGCATGGCCTTCAAAAACCTTATGTGTTATTATACAGGAAACTATATATAAGGTTGTCAATGGGATACTGTCTGGGTTGTTCACACCAATAAACTAAGAGTTTCTTAGAAATATATATTTGAGTTTGTTAGTAATCAATCAAATGATCAAATACATGAAACAATTCTAGGTTCATTCAACTAACAAATAATGAACAAAAGTGTTTACAAAGCAAAATTCTAGATATTTCTTTTTTCAAAATGTTTTTTTCGGATATAATTATTTACAAAGTTATTAATTACTTTGCCAGCTTCAGTGACTGCATGGTTTAAGGCATCTCTCTCATAATAGACTAGACTGCCGATGACGAAGAGATCGTGGTTTGATACCGTTTGGGTGTACTAAGATGGATTTTCCTTAAATTGTTTCCCACTATCCATGCAAATGCATGTACACTTCCTCTATATTTAACCTTCCCCATCCCTATCCCGTTAGCGTAATTAGTACATAGGTGTACAGCCATAACGGGTAGTAAGACATGGTGCTAAAAATAAAATACTTTGTCATTATTTCCTTTGTAGTTGTAAGATGTTGCACTACATCTTACTGCCTGATTACACTTTAGAACGTAAACAATTTATAGGGGTGTGTGAAGCTTAGAAATGTTGAAGTAGAAGGATATATCTTCTTTGGTGGCACTTAATTGACACACAAAACTATTTTCACATCTTCAAAACATTTTGCAGAAGGATGAAAAAACTTTGATGTACTATAAGCTGATTTGTATTATCCTATTAAATATGACCTATTAAAACGCAATCGTTTTTAGAGCAGCTACTAAACAGTATTATAGCACCAACTAATGATTAAATTACATCTTAATGTAAACATAGATACATACATTTATGTTAGTATAAAATAATATAGATGTGCTTTGTTACTTTTCCTCTCTCTATATATATAAAATTAATCATTTATATTTTAAAAATGGTACAATTTGACAATAACGAACAAAAATCTTATTTTTGACACCGGCTTTAACTTTGCTTTTCATGTTTTAAGCTTTATGTTTAAAATATAACCTTCACATACACACCTACCAATTTCACACCTCTATACTCACCTTTGGTACATTAGACCTGATTGTTCACCATACTGACTGAACTCAACTCATCTTTTTCCTTGGACTAGTTTGATTGGCTCAACTGCTGACTGGATCCATATACAGCCCCTGAACAGTTGTAATACAGATGTTTCTTTTCTTCA
Organism: Timema poppense; assembly: GCA_902141375.1. Lineage (NCBI taxonomy): Eukaryota > Metazoa > Arthropoda > Insecta > Phasmatodea > Timematidae > Timema > Timema poppense. Next base: position 27,572 of record CABFOV010006189.1, on the reverse strand, counting down.
TAATCACACCTTATATATATATATATATTCCTTTCATGGCCGAAAAATTTATCATTGTTGAACTGTGGGATTACCCTTTCACATTGATAAATTAACGGCCAGGAGTCGGATTTTGTGCCTGTCCTAGTCTTAAGTTATATTATAAGTTATAGGAAGCTCAACAAGTCTAGCAAGCTAGTTGTGGAAAATATATGGCTTGGATAAAAAACTGACCCAAGCCACAGGCTGGAAATAGTAATGGATGTAATATATATATATATATATATGTAATACAATTAACTCCTGATTATCTGCAGTATTGAAGGGGACAAGTGCCGCAGATCCCAACATCGCGACTAAACTGCATAATTATTAAAACAAGAGATTGCAGCACATTCAATTCAAATTAGTACCCACCTATTATGATTGCATGTATAAACATATCATTATATTTCGCGCACTAAGATATTAAAAAAACCACATTAAATCAATCTTCAGTATATTCAAAATGGAGACATCACTTAAAAAGTTTGTACTAGTCCTCTGCTTCATTGCAGCTGCTTTCTTTTTCATTATCCCGTAACATCTGCTTGTCAGATAGGAGTATTTCAGCTTCCTGTTTCAAAATAATTAAGCAGGTTATAAGTCCATTCCAGTGCATAAACCTTATGCCTCTCTTCCCTAAGGATTTACTGAGTACACCTTTGTTCTCCGTCAATGCAGAATTTTTCATAAACATATCCTCTACTATTGACGATGCCGTGATTAAGCCGCAAAGTGGATAATCAGGAGTTTAGTTGGTACACATCATGATTTTTATTAGTTTCTAATTGTTATTAACAATAACTAATTTAACCACACTTCTATCAGTATTTGTTGTATTATATTACTTTTCTAAAAATGTTTTACTATATGTACTTAATTGCAAAGCATTGACATTGTGTCAATTTTTAACCTTCACTCTGAATTATACCTTTATAAATATAATCTTTACTTGATTTGTTTTATGAACCTTGTACCAATTATTTAATCATTTTGTCATTTAATAATCATATTTAATTTGTTGAGCACACAATTTAGATCTTATTTTATTGAATATATTATTCACTCCTTACTTATTCAATTACTAAAATGCTCTTTAAATTGCTATTCAATTTGTGGTCATGCTAGAAATTATGCCTATTCGTTTTCCTTAGGTTGGCACCTTTCAGCTTGTTCGAAGGAATGGTGGCATCTATGTTGCTTATGTTGGTAAGTAGAATGCACAACCATTACAACATAAGGCAGGTACCATACTATTCAAGAATAGGGATAAATGTTTCAGCCGAATATTTGCCAGAATGTTTGCCTACATTCATGCCATGAAACCTATACAAATATTTGCCTTCTGTGGACTTCACACACTTTTGCGAATGTCTACCCTGAATAGTGGTGAACATTCACATCCTTTAATTTGTGCCAAAAATCCATTTCTGGAGTGAAACCCCTAGAATCTTGAATATTCAACTGAAATTCACCATTAGCATATCTCCCACACTTCTCGGACAGTCATCTGAAACCCAAACATTTGTCCACGTTCACGAATAGTGTGAGACCAGATTAAAAGCCTGTCTCAGCATCCCCTAAATGCAGAGCTAGAAGTTTTGAAGAAGAAAAAAAGGGGTGAAGCTTCTATTCTGTAAACTGCTAGGGAAGGAGAGAAAATGGTTTAGGTGTCTCATTCATACCTGATTTATGCCCTTTTGGATGAATAGTGAAGTGGGTAGCAGGACAACCAGTTAGGTATGAGTCATTACCCCTCAAGAAGGGTAATAAATAACTTGATCTAAAGTTCAGATAAGCTTTTTGCATGTCAATACCCAAACTAAACTTCCTAGCACATTTGATTCCAACAGTTTAAACTACGGTATACACTTTTTTATTTTTGAAATAACCTAATGCAGTTTATAAATAGTTACTTCAAAGGATATATGCAATGCAACACATTTTACCAGAAAAAAACTTTATATTTTAAATTAAACATAACAAGAATATTTATTCCTTTTTACCCAGGAATGATGGTACAATTGAAAGGAGAATAGAAGGGCAAGGCCTACACACTTACCAGAAAACAGTAGGCCTCAAAGTTCACAAATAAAACAACTTTGAGGCATACAATTTTCTGGTAAGTGTGTAGGCCTTGCCCTTCTATCCTTCTTTCAATGTTTATAGCTGTTTGGCGCCATTTTTCCTTTGTTTTACTATTATATTTTGTTTCTTTAAAAGCTGATGATTTATACCTCATCCACACTGATTAGTGTTTTTATTGCACAAGTTGGCTCAATGGCAATGAGATCGGCTGGTGTGCTCAACCTGACACAGGTGATTGGGACATTGTTCTAGTCCCGGTCATGTGTGCTAGTGAGACTTTTATTCTATTTCTCCAAGATTACTCAGGGAAGATTTATACTTTATTTAAATAAGTAGGTTTATGCATATAGTCAGGACGAGTATTCACATGTAGTGTATAAAAATAAGAAAATATATTCTTTTGTTGCTAACAGTAGGGTTTACTTAGAGCTAGTTACCAACTTGCTGCAAATTAAAATCAGACCAATTTTCAATAAACTAATACTCACACTGTACGTAGACAAATACCCCGGTCACGTCTAGTTTGATTTGCTAGTGACGGGGATGTAGGAGTTCAAATCCAGGCTGGATGTACTGCAGGGTTTTTAACTTGGATGTTAATAATAGTAAATTTTCTATAACCGCTAATATAATGCGGTTACACTTCCTTTAAATCCTTCTTTCTTTATCTCTACTTTAGTGTAAATAGGTTGATATCTCAAATGGTGATTATGACAAGGTGCATACAAATATTCCACCCTGCCATTATATTTGCATTATTACTATAAATGAGTCAAATTCTATATTTGTCAAATCTGAATCTGAAAATTTTCTTTTGGATCTTGACTCCAAACTCTAATCTTTAAATATGTACAATTTATTTAAAGTGAAAATATTTAAAATTCAATTTGAAGAAAATTTGTTTAAGGCCATTCACACATACTATTTTGTTTGTCACACCTATTATGTCACAGCAAAGAGAACTCCTATATTAATAGACTAAAAAAATCTTTTTTGTTGTGATTTTGTCATTTCACAACACAAGAGTCTATAGATCATTCCTTTTACTAATGGCTTAGAATTGTTACTTAGTCAAGGTCTTCATAATTGTATTCAAGATACTTTTTTGAGATTTTTATGACTCATGAATCTCTCAGAAACCATAGGTTTTGAAGGATTCAAATGTCCCATATCTAAAATAGGATTAGAGGGATTTGAGCATCCCATATCTAAATTCATAATTTACTTTTTAAATATTTGTATGTTTTGAAATAATTGTTTTTAACAATTTAGTCAAAGGGGTGGGGATGTGTAGAATAATTGGTTTAAAATGCACCCACATTAGCATGAAAGGAAAAAGTGAAAATCATGACTGTATATAACATTTGCAATACCCCTCCCGGTGCATTTGACCAAGATTTGAACCTTCTGCCACATGCAATTCCATCTAATATGAGAGTGACAATCCATCACCTTGGCTCAGTTGGTAGCGTGTCTGTCTACTGAGCTAAGTGTCCAGTCATGGCCGAAAAATTTATCATTGGTGAAATGTGGGTTTACCCTTTCACAGTGATGAATTAATGGCTGGGGACTAGATGTTGTGCTTGTCTTAGTCTAAAGTTAGATTATAAGACATATGAAGCTACGGCAGGCCTAGCCAGCCGGCAGTGGAAAATATATGGCTTGGAATAAAAAAAACTGTCTTGGGCCACAGGCTGGAAACAGTAATGGATGTAAAGTAAAATGAGAGTGACACCACCTAAGAAATAGTGATCACCAGATTGAGTCTCTTAGACCTATTTAAAACCAAACATAAAGTTTGTGTGTGTGTGTGTGTCCAGAAAGACCTGGACCTGAGCTGGAAAGCTGAAATCTGGCAGGCAGATAGAGGAATTACCTCATATAACCAAAAACATCTAAAAAGGGGAAGTTAAAAAAATTCTGCTCTAGGAAAGAAGAGGGGAAGGTATTTATAGAAACAAAAAACTGTTTAGAGGAGGTAGAAAATTGAAACTTAGCAGGCAGTTAGGGGGATCAATCCAGCTAACCAAATAAGTATTATAATTTGAAATTTGAAAGGTGGGAATCAACATTTCCAAAACCCATCATCATCATCAACTGTTTCCAGCCTGTGGCCGGGTCAGTTTAGTAAAATACCCCCATCTTCCTCTATTCTTCCACCACTCTTCCTCCTTTAATTTCTCTCATTCTTCTCCTTTCACTTTAACACTTTCTATTATCCGCACCTTCCATCTCTTTTTAGGCCTCCCTTGCAATCTTTTTACTACATACTTGATTTCCAACATTTTCTTCGACATCCTCTTTTTTTCCATCCTCATTACATGCCCATACCATCTCACTCTTGCTTCCACTACCGTCTCATATAATCTGTACCCCTGCTCTTTCCT
>CABFOV010006189.1:0-22054 GCA_902141375.1 Timema poppense | reverse complement strand
TCTGACAAGACATCTTGTGAATGTGGGGAATGCCAGGCCTCCACCGTGGTTCGGATTCCACGTTAAACTGTAGGTCCTTCATTTCATCTCACAATCACCCTACCATTACATGTTAGCGTAAGTGCGTATAACCCGAACGGGTAGTAAGACGCGGTGCTAATAATAATAATAATAATAATAGAGGAAGAGACAACCCGAAATGATTCATATAGACTAAAAATTTAAAAACATGGAGTTTCAGGAAATAGCATGGTTTGGAGACTTATAAAACAAATATTAATAATTACATATTGGTATGGTATGGATTTGAAATTTGGGAAGAAAGTAAAGGGAACACACCAGAATAGTATAAAATTGGAAATTTTCCAAACAAGGATCAGTGAAATAGAGGGTGTGTAGGAAATGATGGATAGAAAACCAAATCTTGTAGAAGAAGAAAAAAACACTTTTTGGTATGATATAAAATTAGGGATGAATGGGAATTACTTTTTTATTTCAGGACAGGAACAGGACGGGAAATGAGTCAAAATATCGGGATTCATAACAAGAACAAGAAATTTTAAAATTACACTTTAGAATAATTTTAGATTAAAAATATATTGATTTCTAAACTAATATGGTAAGACTTGTCGATGACGGGGAGATTGTAGTTCGATCCAGGCCGGGTGTACTAAGAGTGGTTTCCCACTATCCACACAAATATGTGTACACCACCTCTAAATTGAATCTTCCTCATGCCGGAACAGGTAATAAAACATGGTGGTAAAAAAAACTTATGTAATCATCAAATTTAAGCGATAATGTGAGAAATGAAAGAGAAATGTAGCTTGAAAATTTTCCCATAATATTAGAAAATTTCAATTTGTCATCCAAGTAAAATATCTACCCCAGATAACTGTAAAAGATAAATTATAAACTAGATGTTGAGTAAGCAGAGTTATGTGGGGGGAGGGCGGGTGTTAAAATTTCCTAAGCTATTTGTATAAATAACTTCTCAGCATGGTAGCGATTACTCAGGAGCAACAGAGAAGATTAAACAACTTTTGTCGATACATTTTTGTGAACTAATATGTTTGGGAAATCATGATACTCATTTTTCACAATGTTTTGGTAAACAAGTCTTTTTTTTTATCATTGCATCTTACTACCTGTACACTAATAGTTTTAGTGATTAGGAAGGTTATATTAAAGGAAGTGTACCCGCATTTGTGTGGAGAAATAGTGGAAAACCATTTTGAAAAACCACCCTCAGTACACCCGACTGAGATTCAAACCTCAAATCTTCCTGTCATCGGCAGTCTAATACAAGAGTAACATGTCAGTCGACACAGCTACCGAAGCAGGTAACAAGTCTATTATTTCATTTATTCTCTGGTGAAATGTGGTGTTATTTTTCTTTCTCATTACACTTAGTTATTCACTTATGATTCTAAAGCCTCTTCAAACTACCCACATCCTTCTCATATTGATTTGAAAGGATGAATGTTTTAATTTGAACATAAAAAAAGGGGCAAGATTCTTCTAGTCAAAACCATCATATTATAGTTTATAACAAAGGGCATTTTGATATTGGTATACACACACAGCACTTGTTTCATACATCTTTATTTAAACTTTAGAATAAGAACAACAAATGTCAAAGTTTCAATAAAGTCAGTGTTTTTTAGAAATATCTTAGCATTATCTCCCATCTCTTGTACTATCTATATTCATATGAAAGATTATCAACATTTATTTTTTTGAAGATATCCGAAGATTATAACTTTCTATTTTAGCTTAAATGACTTTAGGCCAACATACTTAAGGCCAACTAACTTTTGTTCAACATTTTTAGGCCAACCTACTTTAGGCCTACTTATGCATCTCCTCGTTAAATCTTTCAGATTAGGGTAGACAGGACTTGCAGGGTGAATGGCAGTATCTAGAACCGTTTTCAGGGTACTGACTGGCAGACCCAATACGAAGGAACCATTGGGAATACCTATATGCAGATGGGAGGATAATATTAGAATGACCCGCCTCGGTGGCGTAGTTGGCTAACGCGCTTGTCGTGTTGAGCTCGACTGCTGAGGACGGGGAGATCGAGGTTTGAATCTCGGTCGGGTGAACTGGGGGTGGTTTTTCCTAAATGGTTTTCCACTCTCCCTCCACGCAAATGCGGGTTCACTTCCTCTAATTCAGCCTCCCCAATTCCTAATCTATTAGAGTAATTAGTACTTAAAGCGTATAACCCGAACGGGTAGTAAGACGCGGTGCTAAAATATAAATAAATATTAGAATAGACCTGAAAGAGAGAGGGTGTAATGAGGTGGACTGGATAGAACTAGCTCAAGACAGGAATAGAGAGTAATGAGATGGACTGGATAGAACTAGCTCAAGATAGGGACAGAGAGTAATGAGATGGACTGGATAGAACTAGCTCAAGATAGGGATAGAGGGTAATGAGATGGACTGGATAGAACTAGCTCAAGATAGGGATAGAGGGTATTGAGATGGACTGGATAGAACTAGCTCAAGATAGGGATAGAGAGTAATGAGGTGGACTGGATAGAACTAGCTCAAGATAGGGATAGTTGGTATACTTTTGTAAGCGCGGCAAGAAACTTTTTAGTTCCTATTGCCATAGAGTAGGCTTAAGAAAGTAAGGCACAAGTATCTGCGGTTTCCTCCATGCATATTTTAAATAAATAGCCTATGTGTGTCAACTTGGGTTGTCTCCACTCTAGACCAACTAGCCAACTATTGAGTGTCGTGTGCAGTGTCAACCCAACTAAACTGTTTAGTCAGAGTGCAATTGTTGGTGTGCAAATGAACCCAACTAAACATTGTGCAACTTTAAATTGTATGTCTGCACCTAACCTAAGTCTTTGGCAGGAATTACTGTCTTGCTGTAATAATCTGATCTGCCATACTAGCTCAGAGCTATTTCTCGCTTGCTTTTTATTTTAATATTTTTGAACCACCATTTTGGGAATGAGATGTTTCTTATATAAATATTTATTTGATTATGTTAACTTCAATAATGAGAAAGACCTGACTATGGTTATAGAGATTTTCCTAGATCAGCCGTGTTAGCCTAAGATATGGTTTACTTCGTTAATATTAAAATTTAAGCTTTCTTAGATACGTTTTTAATCAACTTATGACTTTTGCAGAAAATTATGTATGGAGAAATATTTACGTGTACCATCTTTAATTATGACTGCCTTGTCTTGTTCTATGATATATATGAATAAAAATACTTTTTATATTCCCTCATTTATTATTTTTGGGGATGGGGGGTTTCATATACGCTATTCACACTCAAATATGACACAAACTTCCTACTTTGTTTATATATATATACACACACACATGCTTATGACAATTTTGTTGCGCAGGTGCTTTCCTATTGGCCTTGCTTGCTCTAGCACGCAGCTTGTACTACTGCTTCATGAAGGTCAGCCTGATTGAAGGCCCCATGTAGAGTCATCATCTTGTGCAAGGAGGACACATTCCGACTGGCACATCCCTGGAATAAACTTGTCGATTGGAATACCACTGACATGAACTCTTGTTTCTCATACTTTGGTTTAACATCATCATAGTTCACAAGGCTGCATTTCTTATTATCTACTATTTCAGGTAAAGCGTCCATTGTGTTATTACAAGTGGGAGGGAGTGAGGGTTAGCCATAGTTGTACTTTGTGTGAGTGTACCTGGAGCGCAACATGTCATTCATTGTCTTTGTATGGTCTCTGCTGGACTAAATTTGCTGCTCCCAGCATGAAGTACATTTAGAGGGCTCATTGCGCTAGGTGTTTTCACTATAGGAAATGTACAGAGTTACATTAAAGGAGACTGCCTTGTGTTTGATACAATATATTTTAGTATAGTCTGTATTGTTTAACAAACATTAACCAAAATTCACTCTTACAATTTTACAGTAATTTATTGTTTCGGTTGGAATTTATATAGAAGTACAGTAGAGTCATTGCAATTTAGTCACTACTTTTATTAATCAAATCCAAGCAATTATTTGTTGTGTTATTTGTCAAGTTTGTCTCATTTTAATTATTTAAGTAGGGACCTTAACTCACATTGACTGAATACATTTGAATATAATTTTGTGTAAAGTATGAACATGAGCATGATCTGATTGAAGTAGCTTTCTCCATAAATTATTTAATAACCTTACCCTGGCCACAGAGAACATGAAATAGTATTGACTTTTATAATATATAAGAAATATATTTGGACTATGGCATAAGGTATATAATATTTAAGAAAAATCTTTTATTTCTAACTTGTATATAGACCTTAAACCAAACAATTATTGGTTTTATTTACAAGACATTAATTTAAGATTCTCTTTCCCTATATTATGTTAGTTTGGTAACTTTTTACTGCTCAAATAAATAGATGAATTGGCATTTTTAAGAGATTCTTGTATCAATATTGTAAGTAAGCCATTGTAACCAGGAGATTATTTAGATTTATTTCTCACTGCATAGATTATATAAATGTGATTTAACCCTACAGCTCTGCATAGTATTTCTGATATTCTTTCCTCATTATTTGAAACAAAACTTATTAATATCGGACATTTATAGTTATTTAAATGTGATAAACATGATTTTAAATATAGTTTTAAAGTAAATGTGAGCCATTGATACAAGTAATATATTAGTACTACAACATTTAAAATATCCCATGCTTTAATAGTGTTGCCATTTAAAGGGTTCAAGATTTGTAAAACATTAAAGTGTTGAAACATGTTCATCATTAAAAAAATAAAATAAAATTACTAAAATCACATTACTTATTGAAACATTAAAATCACTATTGATGATTATTTATGGAGATTGGTGCAATAGTTGATGTTGTTTCCTCACTAAAGTTCACATTAATTAAGGCGTTACAAGAATTCTGGTTGAGTTTAAATAAAAACAATGTCAATTTAGACGATTGAAAGCATTGTAGAATTTTAAAATTTAAAATCAACTGGAAGATCTCTTGTATTTTATTAAGTTATATTGTTGATATACCCTGCATTTAATATACATATAAACAATTTTATCAACAATCATTCAAGAACATTCCTAAACACGTTTCAAAAGCTTCAACATTATTAATTTACATAATCTCATTGGGTGTGGTTTTCACACATTTGGTTTTTTCCATCATATTTTCAGTTAAATATGGTGTCTTTTGCTTACACTTGGTTACCAAATCTTATGTTATATTAATTTTAGTCGATTTTCTGTCGGGGCTGGCTTACCGCCAGAAAATTTGACTGGTGTGCTTATTCCCTACTGAAGTACACTGGGAAACATTTCCCACATTCTAATTTTCATTATCTCCCACCAGACAAATATTTATACATTTTATCAACATTTGTATTACTCAACTCATGCCTTAAGTAAGTTGGAATAGCCGCAAACATACGATAAAATATGCAACACTAAAAGTGAAATAGAAAATTTACAATTTGACTAGAAGAACTAATTATTAATTTTGTTCGTGTTTCTAGGTTTTCATTCTAAAAAAAAAATTAAATAGCAATAACTATGTTTACATTTCAGGACTTAACCACTAACATTCATAGCTCAGATTTTGTGATGCACCTGTAGCATTTTTCTTCATTTAAATATTCTTGCTTTTTTTAGCATGTTTTCTAAACTTGTAATGCAAACCAACACACACACACACACAGAATTCAAAATATTCCTTAATTGAAGATTAAATGGTTTTTACAACATATTATTTATTTTTTCTCTAGTATGATTTAACATTTAATAATATAAAAGTAATATTATCATGCTTATAAATTAATTTAGAAAAAAAATTGTTTATAGAGTTGACATGTAAATCATTAAGATCTGAGGAGTGTTTGAAACATGTGTATTGTGTACCTAGCCTCCCACCCGTGTTCATTCAATGCAGCTTAACTTTAAGGGCACAGCCATACTTACAAACTGGTTGCTGCTGTAAAATCGCTATAACATGGTCGCCAGCACCCAGAGGCCTTGTTTTATATGTAGTTGGCCATACTAAGTGATAAATTCTTAGCGACTTTGAGTCACGGCTGAAAAAACGCTCACCATTAGGGCCGTTTACATATGCAAAGTGACATGGTCGCCCAACCTGGAGAATCAATCAGTGCCGAGTTGTCACTACATTCAGACGTTGATGTGTGTGGCAAGCGCTTTACTATATAGAGCACAATTTTACAGAGGTATCGTTTGATTCAGCTGGGCCCCAAGTAGGTTTGATTGGCACTGTTCCAAAAGAGTTTGGAAATTGGAAATATCCATTTGCATCAAGAGTATCCATCTCTTCCCAAATTGTGTCTCCACCTGAAACGTCTAATTTAACTCACAATCCTGGCTCGTATCCACATTTGTCTTCCCAACACACTCACACATCTGCTGACACAATGGGAAGCACTAAGTCAGAAATTTTAAATATATATCAGCTATAACTTTTTCTTGCGGTTATTTATTCACTAAAAATAAATGTTAAATCAATAAAATAAATTAGTTTTTTTAACACCGCATTTTCTACTAAGAAATAAAATTAAAGGGAGGGGGAGGAACGGCATGAATTTAAGGAACAGAGGTCTACAATAGACTTGATTTTTGCCATATAACAACTGATGGTGAGAAGCTATGAATATGGGAAAGTCTTGTTAAGGGTATTTATGGACGTGGAGAAGGCACATGATAGAGTAGATAGAAATAAAGTTTGGAAAGCGATGGAGAAGGCCGAAGTGGAAAGAGGAATTGCAATGAGAGTGAAGCATGGATGAGGATAACAGGATTTCTGTTTAAGGCATAAGAGTGGAAGGACAGAGTGGCTCCAAATAAAAAATGGAGTGAAGCAGGGGAGTGCTCTTTCACCATTACTATTTGTAATGGTAATGAAAATGGTCATGAACAAAGTGGGAGGGAAGAATGAAAGCCATGATGTTTTCTGATGACTTGATGGTATGGGGACAGAAGGGAGAGGAAGTACAGGAACAACTACAATAATTGGATGAGGAAGTGAAAGTGTGTGGAGTGAAATTTAGNATGAGGAAGTGAAAGAGTGTGGAGTGAAATTTAGCATGGCAGAGTGTGTAGGGATGGTAGTGACTATGAGTAGGGTAAGGCCTAATAAATCTATAAGGTTGGATGTGGTAGGACTGAAAAAAGTACAGAACGTAAAAGATCCTGAAAGCATAATTGAGGAGAAAGATGAAAGAGGGGATTCAATGAGAGTAGGACAGCAGGAATATTGTTGTAAGAGACCTGCTACGAAGAAGAGAAGTCCCCTTGAAATGTAAGGTAATATTTTACAGATCATACTTTGTACCCATTGTCACATATGCAGCAGAAACATGGACATTGAATGTAAGAAAGCTTAGGAAACTGGAGGCCATGGGAATGAAGTTTGTGAGGAGCATGTTAGCTGTCATAGGAGAAACAAGATTAGAAATGAAGTTGTCTAGGAAAGAGCAAGAGTACAGGGAGTACATGACACAGTAGAGGAAGCAAGACTAAGATGGCATGGGCATGTAATGAGGATGGAAAAAAGAGGATGTCGAAGAAAATGTTGGAAATGAAGTGTGTAGTAAAAAGATTGCAAGGGAGGCCAAGAAAGAGATGGGAGGAGCAGATGTCAAAGTGTTCAATTGAGAGGAGAAGAATTTAATAAAGTAAAGGTGGAAGATGGAGGCATTTTACTAAACTGCCCTGGACACAGTTGATGATGATGATAATGTCTTACTACTTGTTTGGGTTATATGCATATGTACTAATTACACTAATGTGCTAGGGATTAGGAAAGCTTAAGCTAGAGTAAATACACCCGCATTAGCATAGAAAGCGAGTGGAAAATCCTTTAAGAAAAACCCCCCTCGGTGCACCCGACCAAGATCGAACCCTGATATTATTGTCTTCAGCATTCTAGTCCAACATGAGAGTAGCCACTGAAGCAGGTAATAATAAATTATTTGTAAACAACATGTTTGGTTTAGTGAGATAGCATATAAACAATATTGCTACTTGGTTTGGAGGCCCCATGTTCTAAACTATAAGGCATACTTTCATGTTTGACTAAACTGCTAATGACAGGGAGATTGGGGTTCGATCTCGGTCAGGTGTACTGAGGGTGGTTTTCCATTCTACCTCCATGCAAATATGGTTAATCATCTGATGAATTCAACCTTTCTGATCCCTAACTCATTAGGGTAATTGGTACATATGCATATAACTTGAATGGGTAGTAAGACACTGCTCAAAAATAATTGTTTACCTTAGTGTAAATGCAACTCTTTCTTATAGTGATAATAGCTTAGCAAAATGTTATATCTGTATTTGTAATGTGATGTATTACAAAAAGTACATATCTCTTCAAAATAAGAGCTTGACATCCGGAAGTAAGCACTAAATTGGTCTGGATGATTTGAGCATTTTAAACAGTGTCTGAAACTGACCACATGACAGTATAGTAATAAGATGCACATAAATCTTTTCCTTCTTTTTTCTGCCTACTTGAATATTATGAAACTACCACTGCAAGGCCTATTGTCCACCAAAGCCATTGCTTGACTAATCATAAAGAGAAATGGCAGCTAGGTCGCACAAGTATGGCCGTCCTTGAATGACACGGAGACAGGCGACCTGGTCGTAAGTATGGCCATGCCCAACCACTGTTTCCCCGGACAAGACTTCCCAGGTCAGCCATACTTTGGCCATATGACTTGAACATATATTTGATTTATTAAAATTTTCAAGTTTATAAACAATTTTTTTCTCATAGTATGTCTGCACAATAAATCTTCATTTTTTGTAAAAAAAAATAGTTAAAACAGACATAAAAACTTATCTTTTTTTGGTTTTTGCCATTATGACTTTCAAATGTTTCTGCAGTCAGGTCATATCACTTGTTAATAATCTTAATCTAACTAAACTATTGCTATGTCTGAAATTATTTTTCCATAGTATCAGAAAGATATTATCAAATCGTTTCTTTCAGTGAAATAGTATTGCTTCTGAAATAAAATGTAATAACTTTTAAGTCTAAACAGCTGAACTGCTGACTACTTCTGCCAACACCAGACATGCACCAAGGGCACAGACAAGGTATACACCAGATCCTCAGCCTTATGGAATTCTCGCTGCGTTCCTTGAGCCAGGTTGAGTACATCAACACTGGGGTTCGTTGTAAGCTCTTTGTGTGGCAGGCTTATGTGAAGAAGAGGTTTGGTCACTATCTGAAACTAGCTAAGTGGAAGCCGCCCGATCGACTTGAGATAGATATTTGTGTTTTCTCTCCAATTAAACCATGTTTAAAATTAGTTTGTTTTGATGGCACCTAGTGATATTTGTATCGAAGGACTCAAAATCTCCCAATGAGAGTAGCCATTTTAACTTGTAGGTTGTGGGCCTGGTGTATACCTCTTCTGTGATCAAGGTAACACTAGGTATGATGAATTTTATGATTGTGTAATATATTATATATGTTCCAAATTGGGTCACATATTAGTTTGAACTCAAATATTAAAATAGTAGTTAAGAACTTAAAAACATGTACTGTTTTAATGCTATCGATCAAAATATGTTCTTGAAATGTCCTGAAATATATATGAATTTTTTTAACATCAAATGAATGTTAGTTTCAAGGGTATACATATTGGTTTTTAATATTGAATTTGTTAAAAGTATATTTGACTGTGGTCAGCTCACCAGTGATAAAAACATTTGTATTTCATTAAGTTTTGAAAGTAATATTGATTACATAATATTAATAATAAAGTAGATAATTTTTTTATTGCAATTGTTGTAGTTGGGCAGGCATTTATACCATAGTTTTTACATCCATTACTGTTTCCAGACTATGGTCTGGATCATTTTTTTATTCAAGCCATATATTTCCCACCACCGGCTTGATAGTTCTGTCACAGCATCATATACCTTATAATCTAACTTAAGACTAGGACAAACACAATAATCAGTCCCCGGCCATTAATTTATCAATGTGAAAGGGTAAACCCATATTTCACCAATGATAAATTTTTCATTCATGCCGAGAATTGAGCCTGGTATTCTTAGCTCAGTAGGCAGACCGACTGAGAAAAGGTGTTGGATTTTTATAACAAGGTATACATTTCAAAAGAAATGTTGGTTAAATAATGGTTTATTTCTTCAAATATCAACTCCCTAACATTAATTTAATAATTAAATTATGAACTGACAGGTTTTAACATTTTAATTTTTGGGTAACACCTTACAACTAACTCGTGGACAAATTATGCTCCACAATTAAGTTAACATATTTTTCTAGGATAAACAAAACCTTCATTTCATGAAAGTTTAGAACACATATGTAAACAACTTCTTCTCTATGATCTTAACAAGGGAGTAATGACAATGCTTGAACCATTATAGTTGTGTTATTCCTAAAGCTGTCAAACTCATTGCCTCAATATCTTGATATATTTCTTACTGCTATTGGAAAAATTGAGAATTGATCTTAATATCACTATTTTTGATACTTCAATTCTTAACTCTCATATCCCAGTAAATGAAATTTCTGGTATTGAACCAAATTGGTATATTCAGATTGAATATTTTTCATTGAATCATTATTAGTTTTTTTAATCTCCCTTTAACACTGGCAAACTGAAAATATAAACAAAATAACCTTTGTGGCTTACTGATCTTATACAATCGGGTCATATTTTTTTAAATCTACACTTTAGATTTATTTTTAACCTCATTATGGTACAGTATATAAATATATAAAATATTTTATAATGTGGAGTACAACTCATAGACATAGATTTTTATTATAAATGTCGATGTATGAGAATCAAAAAATCAAGGTTGAAATTTAAATATTAGAATAGAGATGCCCTTTAGAAAAGGGGTGCATAGCATTAATATTAATTATGAGAAAAACTTATTTGAATGCTTTAAATTTCATGAAAGGAATCATAACTTGCAATTTGCTGCCCTCTCTGAATGAGACAGGAAGTTAATATTTTCTCACGAAAAGAGGAAGAATTAAAGAATCTAAAATTACACCCTCGTTGTTCATGGTAGGAACAAATATCTGAAAGGGTTTTTTTCCTGTCAAAATTTTGCTATATAGTAGGGCCTTAATAGGGAAAAAGACCTTCCAGACATTCCATCCTAACATAGACAGGGAATAGCCGTTACACTTGTGTTGTTTTTATGTAATGGTTATTGTAAAGGCATTCTTTCAAGTGATAAGTTACTTCTAAAGACTGTTGGGAAGTGGAAGTACTAGCAATATTGTGGAATTCATTTTTACATTCCTGTTTTGTTTTTATTTTTAGCTATTTTCTATATTTGTGTGAGTGTAGTATGATGTNCACAGGGAATTTGGTAATAAGAAAATAGTGGCAACCCTGGATGTGTACTTGCATGATTGTGTGTTTGTATGTCTGGCAATGAACATATGAACTAAGAAACACATTTCAAACAAATATGCTCTACATACAATCCCACTAGAGCAACTTTTATTTAATAAATTTGAAGTTTTCATTTTTAGGAAACAAGGAATAAAACTTGAAACACAGTAGTATATTTTTAAAATATGGGCTTCATGTGTTCGCCATACGATGGTAGATATCTGAGAGTTACTTTCAAATATTGGCATGTCACGTATGTTCTGCAGCTGCCGATGTTGACGGCAAACAAATATTTTTATACACTCTAAGGCTACCACCATACTAAAACTACACAATAGATGTACATTATATAGCTACTATATTGAATGTAGAGAAGCCTCTTGAATTGGCTCATAGCTAATACAAATAAGAAAAGTCATATTTCAGATGTGGGCCTATTGTCATGTTTTAGAAAAGGCAAGTGAAAATACATTATGTAATTTCCTCTTTGAACACAGGCTATAATAGATCTTTTTAAATACTTTTAAAACACTTTTTGGCCCCTAAACCATATTTTAGATTTGTTAATTTCTTAGCTAGTTAAAAATTTTAATGTTTAGGTTAATATACCACTCATCGAGAAATCGAGAATTATGCTTGAATTAGTGCACCAGGAAAAAACCTAGGAAAAGTGCTTTAATTTTGTCGTCTGTTGGGAATTAAAAGAAAATTAAAGAGCCTTTAAACAAAGCCATGAAAGAAATAGCTATATGAGTTTTCTTAAACTCATTTTTATATTACATTTCCAGAAAAATCACACCATTTTAACATTTTTAGCAATAACACGACTGCCAAAATATCTTGTCTAGTTAATCAAAAGGTAACCAATTTTCAAAAATGGGAGGGAAGAATTTCTTCTAATAGTTTGAGATATATTTAATATCCCAAACATTTTCTGGTGGAGCTAACTCTAAATAGTTTCTAAGGGTACCCAAATTTAAAAAATATACGACGGAGGACAATTCCAAATACTTTGTAGAGGAGTATAACTTCCAAATAATTTAAAGAAGAGGACCACCCTGAGGGGGTTCTAGCAGATCCAATTTTCAGATATTTGCCAAGGTAGGATCTTTGCACCCCCTCCCCTTATTTGACTGGAGGGAGAAGCTTTAAAAAAACCTTTTTTTACTAATTTTCCACCCCCCTCTTCTTAATATAAGCTTCTGCCTCTAATGGTTGTAGCACATTTTTATACATACTACTGTCTAACCTACCTACTCACTATTCGTGGATGAACACAGATCTTAAGTACAGTAATGACTTTCTCATCCAGTCCTTTAAAAAAGTGTGATAACTACATAGTGTAATTTTATGGTTGCACCCATAATTCTTAGTGTGGAGTGAGGAAGGGGCTCTCCCTGAGGTGGGTCGTGGAGAAGTGTCCCAACAGCAAAGATCAATCTTGAGTAATTTAAATTATAGGCATTGGTTGGAAATACTTATTTTAATACTTGCCAAGGTACTAACATTTGGCGGCGTGTTCGTTAAACACATCCTATAAAACATTTTCATTTCTTCAAAGTCTCACAATTGAAGGAACAGCCTTTAAAAAAATTTGCTGAAATCATTTTATCTTGCTAGTAAAACACGGAATTATACTGGAATTTTACTCTGGAGTTTGATTGGCCACCCTGTAATATCTACAGCTATGTGTAAAAAATAAATGACTAACAAATACTTTTTTTTATAATTCAATTTATTTTTAAAAACTGTATTGCTATGATAATTTTGTTAGAAAAATTTGTTTCTCAGCCGGAACACTAGCTAAACCCTTAACTTTTTTTCATTGTTATAAAATACTTATTTTTTATACTCTTGAGTGTTGACTTGACTGACTTCACATTATAATTAATAGTTGATGAATGTTTGCTAACTTTCAGGGTAAATAATATATCATATATATTAAAAGCACTGTCTTTAGAAATTCCAAACAAACCTCTCAATTAGGGGATTGTTTTAAACCTATGAAAATATATGATGATCATAAAGGATTAACAAATAAAAAGTTGACATTTGTGCTGAGCCATTGTAGTCACCTTTAGTTGGTAGCTAATTAAATCTTCATATTATAATCACATTGTTCTAGTGGCCATAAACTTCATTATCTTATAATATTGATCCTCTAATTCATAAAATCTGAAAATGGTTTTGTTGAAATTGTTTTTTATAAAATTTAAAATCTGGAGATATGAGCAATGTTGTTTCAATTGTTTAGTTTCTTTAACTGAACAAACATGAAACTTTGGTTAAAATATAACATTTTGAACTTTTAGGTGTTTTTTTTGTCTCAGTGTCTTACCTACAATCTCTATTGTATTATGTTGTTTGATGTTGCAGGCCCATTCAGTAGCAAATGTTACTGCTTTGTACTCTTGTAGCCATTTTCATTTGAATACTACTTTATAATTTGTATAAAATTAATAATTGTATATGTAAAATATTATTATAAAATTAAATCATCTCATTGCTTTACTGGTAAATAAAGTTTGGTTAAGAATTTACATTTTATTTATTTATATGATTTTCTATGGACATTTTTTTTGTAAAAAAAATGTCTTTCTAATATTTTAAGCAGGTGAAAAAAATGACATCAAAGTTCAAATAACTACCTTGATAATTTAATACAACTTTCAAAGTTGCATGTTATATTAGCAGTAATGCAACTTTTACAGACATCTGTGGAGATAAAAATTATTAACATAATTGTTAGATGGGTGACCTGGCGGTCTAGGGGTAAGGTGTCAAACTTCTATGCTGGCGGCCGGGGTTCGATCCTCGGTCCCGGCAAAGATTTAACTGATTACCAAACCCTTCCTTCACCTCTGACAAGACATATTGTGAATGTGAGGAATGCCATGCCTCCACCATGGTTCGGATTCCACGTTAAACTGTAGGTCCTTCATTTCATCTCATAATCACCCTACCATTACACATTAGCGTAAGTGTGTATAACCCGAACGGGTAGTAAGACGCGGTGCTAATAATAATAACATAATTCTTTAGAAAAAAACATACCCACACTGAGTGTTCATCATACAAGCCATAACCCTTTTTATTTCACAAACGTTGTTTCATTGCTGCCTCAACATACAGAAGCCATAAGTTTATCTAATATCTAAATGATTTGCACCGCTAGGCACCACTTCCCCACACACTCAAGGATCGGAAAAGAAGAAAACTGGGAGAAAGTTTGTAAACAGGAAAATATTCCATAAAATTATAGTTAAATAAACATTCGACAATGAGATACAAAAATTAACAAGAATTAATGGTTCAAAATCATCCTCGTTTAAAGTTGATCAACTTGGCAATAGCCCCCTTAAAGTTCCACTCTAAAACACCCAATACAAAATCGAACTCAGTATTATAAGTCAACACATATATAAAATTGAAGTTATGAAGTGGAACTATACTACTCTGTAAAACATCTAGTGTCTCCTTAAAGAGGAACTTGGCTCTTTCTAAAATGAAATGCATAAAAAACAATATTAATTGAGAGCTATAATCAAAAAGTACCAGAAGAAGAAAAGTGAAATTTTAGAACAACACAAGCCTTAACTCATAAATACTGTATGCAAAGCTTCCCCTTAACAAAACTAAGTTGAACAATATACCAATGGTTAAATATTTGAGTAAATAATTTTATGAGTAAATGGCTGCAACCAAGTACACTACATACACAATTTGAAAGTGTCTTATAACATTTTAACTTGAGCAACCTTAAGAACTCTGTCCAAGCAGCATTTCAAAGATGAAACTATTAAACTTAGATAATGAGAATATTAAGCACATAATAAAGCATACACAACAAGCCTGATCCTAATCAGGAATTCATATTTCATCTGATGAGATTAGCAACTTGTACAACAACAAATACATATTAAACACTCAGAAGAACTTAGAGTCGACTACAAAAATAGTTTCCCTAGTCCAATCAGCATATGAAGGGTGCTGGGCACACTTAACGGTTAACCGAACCAGTTGCCAACAGCTGGCATACTGATTCCCACTAAGAATATGCTTAGCAATACTAATAAATACATAACAAACAAATAGGTCGCCAAGCTAGGCCGCAAATCCCTCTTGTATCCAAGTCCGGTATTTGGTACAAAAGCAAACATAGACTAATCTAAGTAATATGGACCACAAAGTAGCTCCTAAACTAATTTACATATTAGGTCGTTACACGACAATCTGTAAAAATCATGATTAACTTTAAATACAACATAATACAGAAGAAATAAACACAATACTTATACAGTAAAAATACCCATCCGGGATTCAGAACAAGACCATTTAAATGTAGTTACAGGCTTCTAGAATGACCTAATTAGTCATCACAGAGACAAACTATAGAAATAATTGGTGTTTGTATTACATTAACTCCTCTCTCATCTGTGTTGTGCGGGCGTCAAGGTCAGATCCACCATGTTGTTATACTTGGGTATCAGGCAACGGCAAAAGTACTTCCTCCTTCCACGCAGCTGAAGTGAATGTGTAAATGATTGTGTTCCAACTTATTTGATCACACCTCTACATGTACGCTGAAACTAGCAGTGGATGGAGCTTTAGTCTCTTATGGAAGTGATGATCAAGGCGTTGGTCATTAATGACACGCGAGCCTCAGGTGGTCAACATACCAAGTTTAAACTTTGAAGTTAGATTGTTCAAACTGAACAACTTGTTGGTTGAAAATGGACACACCCGGCCAAGCAGGAGAACAATGTTTGTAGGTTGGTAAGTCAAAAACAAATTCATATGGTGTTGGAATGAATGTTATGTTTCAGTGTTCATATGAATATATTGAGTTTCTAGGGGAAGGGATAAAATGCGACTAGCCCGTCACAGGTCTATGTAAAGGAGAAGGACGAGTTTGAAGAAGGTCTGTTAAAACATCTGGGAAGGCAGAGGTCGGCGGTAATCATGGGGGACTTAAATTCACATGTTGGAACAGAGATGAGGTTAGACCAGGTGGCTGGGAAAGCAGGAAATAGGGAATGTGAGAGATCGCTGGAGATGTGGAAAAGATATGGGCTGATGGTGGGGAACTCGTGGTTTAAGAAAAGGGAAAGCCACAATGCTGATTGGTCAAGGATGTCGATTATGAACTATATCAATTTGTGAGCCTCGTTGCCAGCTGTTAAGACGCCTCCCCCCATAATCAAAAATAATCTTTTGCGGGAACCCTTTTCCACAACTTAATCCTAAAACATACTCCATATAGGTTTATAAGAGTGACATATTATATACCATAATATAATAAGCAAGACATTTAGGTCAAAAAGTATTAAATAAACAAACATAAACATTTGGTTTATAAACATACAGTTTTAATTCCAGAAAATCAAAATGTTATTTGTATATGTACAATTGAAATTAAAAATCAAAGCAACTGATCAAAATAGAATTCAAACTTTAATAACACTTAATAGAAAAAGTATAAGGGCCAGTTTCATAGTCAAATTTAGTATGCCTCAAGTGCGGCGCTACACTAAATACAAGACGACGACTACCTAAACCAGAATGGAATGGGCCGTTCTCGCAAAAGGAAACTGGCCCATTCCATTCTGGTTTAGGTAGGTGTCGTCGTGTACTTAGTGTAGCTCCGTACTTGAGGCATACTAAATTTGACTATGAAACTGGCCCTAAGTGTTCATCTTGAAATATACACATGAATTACTTACTTTACATTTTTCTTGCTTTCATCATGGAGAATGTATCAGTTACATTGCTGAAGTGAATCCTTGAAGCAAGACAGTGTTCAATGTCCAATACAGCCAGCGAGTTAAGTTGTTCTTGGCTCATAGATGAGCGTTGCCATGTCTTCAATATGTTTGCAAGCTTACTAAATGCTCTTTCTGCTGATGAAACTGTTACTGGAATAGTACCAAAATTTCTGAGGGCAATACAAACATTCATAAAAACTAGTTCCAATTGTTTTTGATAGCTTGACTTGAGTAATTGTAACGGGATATTTTGAGAATTTGGCTGAAACACTGTGTTAGAAATATGTTTCAGATGCAAAATTTCATCACAAAAGTTCACTGATAAATCGTTTTTGTAAGTGATAACTAGTTTTTTTAGCCTTACATTTCAAATCACTTTCCTACAACAAGTTGAATTTAAGAATCGAACTGAAAAGTTCAGTTAGTGAATTGGTTGCTTCAAATCTTGTTTTGAGGTAATATAAAATAAAATCGAAAGCTCTATAAACTATGGCAGTTTTAAAATCTTCTTCAGTATTAACTAGGGTTTCTGATGAAGGAGAAAAACGGCTTCTTGTTTTCGGTTAACGAAGATGGTATTGTCATTGTTTGCGCTACTAAGCGTGACTCGTTGATAATTTCTGCTCACGAGTCTCTTGAGTCACTGCATGTCCTCTTTTAAGTCATTTATCAGTTTGACCTCGATGTCCGGAGAAATCTTTTAAGACTGAATTATTACACTTCTTTCATTAATGCAGCCCAACACATTAAACCAAAAGACTGCCATACAGAAGCCTTGAAAAGAAGAAAAATATTTCTTTAGACCTAAAACTTTGTTAACGCTTTTGGTTCTAGGCTTGACTTCAACTCGCTTAATACTCTCTTCAACGCCTTTAATACTCCTGGATAGTGCTTTACGACTGGAACCATGGCCTCAAATCGTTCATACCATCTTGTTTGTGATTGCATGTTTAGGAAAAGTGGCACTTCAGTTGTCAAAATGTTCCATCTTGCTGAACTATGTGAAAAAAAAGGAGTACATTGTTTCCAAATTTCCAAATAAATTAATAAGTTCTAGGCACATTTAAGTAGCATTAACTCCTATTTTGTCTAAGGAGAGAGTTCCACCACATGGAGAATAAAATGCTACATCTTTTTTTTTCTAATTGTTTTTGACTTTGCCACACATATTTGACCCTCTGTCCTACCCTTGAGCCCTACAGTCCTCAAGAGGGATATTATTTTCTGATAAAATAGTTACAATTTCATTTGTAATATCTTCTCCAGCTTTTTAGTTAAAGTTTAGAAACGTATCAAATCTTTCTTTTATTTTTAATTGCTTTGTGTCTTTTTTATGAGTGACATATCTCAAAATAAATACATTATGTTCTTGATGCGACCCATCAGGAGTTGCATCAACGATCAACCCATAGTAAATCGCTTCTTGTCTTTTTTCAAGTATAACTTTTAAACACATTTGCACCGCAAAGTGAAATGAACTCATTCTGACTCATTCAAGATGAGTATTAAGCTTGACCTTTCATGTTTTTTCCTTATAATTGAAGAGATTTTACTTTAGCCAAGTGCTCTTTTGCAATCTCATCGTATTTTCCTATTAACTCCAAGGTTCTGAGAAAGTTTCTATTATTTACTTCACCAATCGATGTATTATCCCCTTGGAAAGGCAACCCCTTGATGCTAGAAACAGTGTTACATTCAAAAGTCTTTGTAAAACTATCTTTCATTTTTCTGCTTCATTTAAAATTTGTTTTTGAAGACCACTTTCAATATCTTTGGAATTAATTGATTGTTGGAGGGGATCTCCATTTACAATAGCACTTTCGATGTTGAGCGCTGTTTTCATGTTCGGGAAGTTTGTTATACAACATTTTCCACGCTAATTTAGCCAGAGAAAACCCTCTGTTTGCCAATTTGCTTTATTTTGGGGCAGTAGCAGAGTACATGCAAGACAATGAAGCGTATGTTTTGAAGAACTCAAGATTAACCAATCTCTGGGGTACTGCTCTAGATTGTTTGCAGATTTAGAATTGAGAAAATATTCAGGGAATAGTTTCCCTGTTTTGCCCCTTGGGAATGTCTTAACCTGCTTAAATAATTCCTCAACTTTGATATTATTCTGAGATACAATATTCTGTTGGTTAATGTAATTAATTATTTCTGCCCATGTACCTGGATTGGTAAAATCTAAGACTTAGTTATCATTGTTACAAATCTCACCAGGCCCGTCGTTGTCACTTTGACAAATATTATTCTTATTTACAGAGTCTGAAATTTTTCCTACCTGTAGCAGAGGGGAAGTCTTACCTGTATCGTCATTAGTTTTGGTTAGTTCACTCGACACCATCAACGTATCAGAATCATTTGTCTTACACGAAGGTAAACTTTCACTTTCAATATTTCCATCTTAAACAGAGAAAGGTTGGTAATCACTGTCGTCACTCGGTTTTAAAAAAAAACTTTGTTGCTTCTTTAATTACTTTCAACTTTCGTTTTTGAGCTTCAGATTTATGCTTGAAATTACTCGTAGACATAACTAAACTAACTTTAAAACACAATAATAATAGTAATAATAATAAACTTTCAAACTTAGGACTTAAAAATAATGCAATTAATAACTGAAATAAAAAACTAGTAGCCCACTGCTTAATGTAAAAAACAATCTCGCACAAACTGACAAATAAAGCACGCCTCACCTGTCACTGGACACTGAGTGATTCATCATAACTTATATGTCGCGTGAGTATCTGAACAGTGTATGAGGGACGGAAGGAGGGGAGAGGGAGACTAAAATTAGCAACATTGACCTTGAGCCGTGATTGGGGGTGAGGGCCCGTTGCGTGTCAAATATACTACTGTACACACTACTGTACTATCATTGGTAGTCTATAACTACTTATTTAGTTGTTTTAGTTAAGGGATTTTTACATTTTAATTTGACATGTGAAAAAATTTATTCAACATCGTCGCTAGTATTATAAATTTTGTTTTTTGATCACTTTATTTTACTGCTTTGTGGGCCCCCCTGACTCACGGGTCCCGTTACCATGGCAATGGCAGCACCGCCTATGTGGGGGCCCTGGACTATATGCTTGTGGACAAAATGGTATGGAAAAACATCATGGATGTAAAGGTAAGTTCATCATAGGCCGCAGACAGTGACCTTCAGTTGTTGATGACAAATCTGAAAGTAAAGAAGGAAAAGAGGGCTGTTGAGAACCAGAAAAGAGGTATAAGGGTATGCAAATTGAAAGAGGAAGACTATAGAAAGGAGTTCCAGAAGAGAGTACAGGGCAATGTATCAAGGGATGTGCTGGAGACAGGAGAATAGGAATGGAGAAGATTCAGAAGGTTAATGGTGGAGTCAGTGGAGGAAGTCTGTGGGTGGACAAGTAACAAGAGGAATTTGAAGGAAATCCATTGGTAGAATGAGGGAGTGATAGAGGCAGAACAAACGATTGCAATCATAAAATAATAGATTTTTAAAAGTGGACATGAATGTATGAATCTGTGTATTCTGGTACAACCAACCTAGAATATTGCTCTATTGTGCCACCAAGACCCAAATGGTCAAGTGTAGCTAAGTGTTCTGGGCTTTTTTTTCTTTTTAGCGCTCCAGACATTCCAGAAACGCTATTCAAACAAATACAGCTGATAAATTCATCTCCTCCCACTAGTTCTCTGAGTAAACCTCAACTATATGCTCATTGTTCAGCTTAGTTAAAGAGTCTTCTAAAAATTCAGAAATCCACTTTACACTTTCTTCTTTTAAGAATAGAAAGAAAGCTTCAATGTCCCTCCTAACCGATTTGATGGAAGCTGGAGGAACAGTCTTCAGGCTTATGTTTTACACATTAGTCAAGTCGTAGTGATGTTTCCAGAAACGGAATGTTGTGTAAATTGCTGTGAATGTTTTATTGCATAACAATGCTCTATCTGGGTTGTAAATTATTTGGACGTACTGCTGTATTCTAAACTCAGAATCCTTTGAAGTAGGGTCTTAAAAAAACTGAGACACAGCTGTTTTGAAGTCCTTAAAAAAAGAGGGATCTCTTTGTCAATCGTCTTTTGCTTGGACTGGCCCCACATTAGGCGCAATTTTTGTCTCTCGTCTTTTGTGGTTGTAGTTCGACTTGGACTTGCGCAGGTAGGATTTTTGGGTTCCTCGTGATTGGAGAGGAGTGGGCGAAGGGAGTAGAGAGGAAGAGATGCTATCCAGCGGTGAAGAGGAGTTGAATAATTGGTTGGATACGTGAAGGGGAAAGTTTGCGGTGAGACTTGGCGAAAGGATGTCTGCTGGTGAGGTTTGTATCGTGACTAGTGGGGGCGCGAGGGTTTTGTTAGAAAGAGAGAGAGAAGGGGTGGAGGAGAGGCTTCTAAAACCAGGGCCAGCAGGGCTATTATGACCACGATGCAAAACGAATTTGTGACCGTTAGCAAAGAGACGCTAGACTTTGTGCCAAAAGTTATTATGGCCGACCACTTTGCGAAAGCAAAGTCCTTGCAAGTGCAAATATTTTCCTAGTAGCGTGACGCTAAGTTGTGCAGACATTTTACTTGTCCTTTGGTTTGCGTTACGATGTTATGTTTGCTAGTTTTTGTAATTTATTAGGTGTTTTGTGTTACATTATTTAAACTTGTCATCACATTAGCCTAATATAATAATCCCAAAACGTTGTTGTGTTTTTTCCACATAAATATAACTTTAAATAGGCCTATATCATATTGTAATATTTTCTTTGAAACATAACACTATCAAATTGCATTATTATTCACTATCAAATTGCATTATTATTCACTATCAAATTACATTATTAGTCACCATCACCACACTG
The DNA here is from genome assembly GCA_902141375.1 of Timema poppense. Taxonomy (NCBI): domain Eukaryota; kingdom Metazoa; phylum Arthropoda; class Insecta; order Phasmatodea; family Timematidae; genus Timema; species Timema poppense. Next base: position 56 of record CABFOV010006189.1, on the reverse strand, counting down.
ATCATTCTGTTGACAAGGTAATAAAAAGGTAGGACTAATTTGTTTAAGAAGCCTCA
>CABFOV010006188.1:25657-36569 GCA_902141375.1 Timema poppense | reverse complement strand
TATGTATGTATGTATGTATGTATGTATGTATGTATGTATGTATGTATGTATGTATGTATGTATGTATGTATGTACGTATTTATGTATGTATGTGTGTGTATGTGTATATTAACCTAATCCTGGAACAAACACAACAATCACGCACTCAGCTGACCGGATACCAAGAGTTGTAAACTTCCGGCTTCATCGAGAATCAAACTCGGGACTCTTGTATCAATAGATAGACTCGCTACCAACTTAGTAGCTAGTGTGTTGGACATCTTTAATTTTAATAATAATTCTGTTCACTTTCCCAACACACGCTGATCACTTTTTTTTTGTGAAGTTAAATGAGTCTAAGAAAATGTATTAAAATAACTGATCCGCATAAGAAATTATTTTGTTAGGCTTTTTTTAATACACACATTTTTAATTTAAACAATTGCACATTACCCGCCTCGGTGGCGTAGTTGGCTAACGCGCTTGTCGTGTTGAGCTCGACGGCTGAGGACGGAGAGATCGAGTATCTAATCTCGGTCGGGTGAACTGGGGGTGGTTTTTCCTCAAATGGTTTTCCACTCTCTTTCTCTCCACGCAAATGCGGGTTCACTTCCTCTAATTCAACCTTCCTAATTCTTAATCCATTAGAGTAATTAGTACTTAAAGCGTATAATCCGAACGGGTAGTAAGACGCGGTGCTAAATATTATTATAATTATATAATTGCACATTATATTTGCTTAGCTGTATTTAGATTTTATATTAATACAAAAAATTGTTGGGCCATTGTTCGAGTAAAACGTATTTGACGTTTAGTTTGAAGATGTCAGTATTTATAAGTTTATAATTCAATATTACTTTGTTTAAACAGCTCAAAATGTAATTAACAGAACAGAGCTTTATTATTTATTTGTATCTTTCACCTAAGTTTTGGCATGTTTTTATTTCTAAATAAAGACCCATCATTTTGATATTGTGGGGCATTTGAAAATCCGAAATACACTTAAGTGTATCATCACATGACTGCTGTAACACAAAACAAATCATAAACCAAACCTTTCTCAAACTTTGAGGTCGTAAATTAGATCATGAGGTGGTTCGTTACCACCCACAGCGCTTGAAACTTATTGCGGGGCTCTGAGAAAGGTGGATCCAAGGTTACTTAGGAGACATGATCCTTGTCGTGGTCTAGAGGGAGGCCTTCGGTATATCTAAGCCTACCAATTTTATTCTTTGAGAGTATCCAGTTCGATTACAAGCTAGATGACTTTCAAGTTGTGCTTTACCGTGACTTTAAAGGGGAAGTGTAGCGAACACAAGTTAAGAGCAGTATTTTTCCCAGTTTTTAGATAAAAACATTTTTATTTTTGCTCAAAATGAAACAAATAATTTTCCAGTATAAAAGAGTTTAATTTTCTTCACATGATGACCTCAACAGTTCTTTAATATCTGTCAAGGGTTTCCTAGAATTAAATGGTAGCTTCCTATCTTTATTTAAACAGTTTCTCATCTAATGCCGCTATGCTCATGACATATTCAACAAATGTTGATATCACTACGTGAAGAAAATTTAACTCTATGTTTCTACTGGAGAAATAGGCTATTTAATTTGGAAAAAAAAGTTTTGCTATAAAAACTGAAAAAAAACCTACCCTTAACTCGCGTTTCCTACACTTCCAACTTTATGGTTGCGAAACTTGGCCTCTTGGTCCCAAAAGGTATGAGGACAATGGAGATGGGAGAAGGCTACATTATGATGAGCTACCTAACCTTCACTTCTCATTGGGGTAGTAAGCTAATCAAGTCTCAAGTCTTGCAAATGACGGTGGGCAAAATATACAACGCTACCGGAAGAATCTAGAACCTTCTTCAGGGTATTGACTGGCAAACCCAATGGGAAGACGTAGACACAGATGGGAGGATAACATTAGAGTGGACCTGAAAGAAATATGGCGTAGTGAGGTGGATTGGTTAAAGCTAGATCAAGATAGAAATAGGTGGCAAACTTTTGTAAGACAATTAACTTTCGAGTTTCTAATGCCATAGGGTAGGTCCTTAAGGTGACTGGCCCTTTTCATTTGGCGTGAAAATGTAGTGCCATAGGAACAAACGGTTATCTTCAAGAATTTTTATTGTTTTATAATTTTCTTTTCGGAAACGGTTAGTCCAAGAATAAAAGCATGTTGATTAAGTTATACTTTTTATACACACACACCTCCTCTATTATTTTAACAATGATCAAATATCGATAAAATGAATATTTTTCAATAGCAAACTGCTGGCTTGATAACAAAAAAATAAGAGAATGTAACAATTAATAAACATCGAAAGATTATCTTAGAAGGGGTGTTTAAAATATTAACATAAAAATACACTCGTTCTTGAGAAAACTGATATTTCCAAAAGTATGATTTTTCCACAAGCCTGCCAGGTGGCTAGCACCATCTACAATATCCGTGATCCATCTGTTCTTGTTGGCGCGGAAAGATACTTTGGTCGGCTGTGAAGCCACGCCACGCCTTTCACCATCTCGCCCACCATCGCACAAAATAGGTTTTAGACTTTTACTCGACAGGGCCAAGAGCCCTAAGACCCAGCTGCTAGAAGCTTCGAACTTTATTTGATCCCAAGTTTTGGAAAGTGAAACTTGACAACACTGCAAGCCACAATACCTGCAGTGTGAAGATAGAAGATGTTTGTTGGAGAGCTGGGGGGGGGGGGGGGACCCCTCTATTGAAAGCATCAAACCAAGGTCCGAACCAGGCAGGTCGGAACTTGGAAAGTACANGGGGGGGGGGGGGTGGACCTCTCTATTGAAAGCATCAAACCAAGGTCCGAACCAGGCAGGTCGGAACTTGGAAAGTACAGGGGATAACAGAGGACAAAGGTTTCTCCTCTTTTTCTCTCCCCCCACTCCTTAAAACATGCACCCTCATCAAAAGACAAACAAGACATGCAACTTTTCAGCTGGTTCGTGGGGTCCTCTTCATAAGACCGGTACACACGACACGACTTCATAGTACAAAATTTCGTACAACTGAACAAAAATAAACGTCTTGAGTTATATTGCTTGGACACAAGTTTTTGCCTGCAGACTATTTGGTATTACAATGGTCCACCAATATAAAGGGAGGGAGGATAGCGCAAATAAAAAAACTCTTATCAAATTAAATAGAACGATACAGTGAAGGGTGACCTGGTGGTCTAGGGGTAAGGTGTCAGACTTCTGTGCTGGGGGTTCCGGGGCTCATTCCTCCGTCCCGGCACAGATTTATCTGATTGCCAAACCCTTCCTTCACCTCTGAATATACCTATATTAATCACAACTTGTGAACGTGTGGAATGCCAGGCTTTCACAGTGGTTTGGATTCCACGTTAAACTGTAGGTCCTCCATTTCATCTCACAATCACCCTACCATTATACATCAGCGTAAGTGCGTATATCCCGAACGGGTAGTAATACGTGATAGTAATAATAATACAGTGAAGATGTGTAAAATGTATGGGTTGCTTTTTAAAACTAGGATTGCAATTTTATATTCAAAATATATCATTTTACATATTAAAAGCAGGGAGTTGAACTAAAATAGTTATTGGCTTAGGTTCTTTTCCGATTCCATAACCAAACATTTTAAGGTTCCAGTGTTGGTTTTGATTGGGGTAAAATAAAAGTTCGCGTTCCTTATAGTTCTTGTTTAGGTTCCAGGTCCATTTATGTTTTCTTTATCTATTTCATAACTTGACAAAAAATATGTAGAAAATACTTAAAATTAAAATTAAGTTAAGAAAAGGAGAGCATAAAATACAATTAATATAAAAAATAATTATACAAATGTAGAACCTTAAAGAACAAATATGAACCGTTATGAACCTAAAAATATATATCGATTCCAATTCCGGTTCTGGTTCTTAAGAAATGTATTTTTAGGTTTCTGATCCAGTTCTTTAAAAAAAACCTGTTAATTTCTGTTATCGGTTCTGGTTCGAATCTCTGATTAAACGTGCTCCCAAAATTGTTAAAAGTATATAAATGATAATCATGAAACACCCCAAAATGGCTTCTAAAGGTATTTAATCTTAATACATTTTACTGGCCTCCTGTGGTTAGAAATAATATGACCATAGTCACAGCGTTGATTGTCTGCCCCTTTCCTTTTTCCCAAAGTACATTTCTGTGTACTCCACTGTGGAATTGCATACATGACTTGAAAGATACGATGGCTTTTTTGATTACTATTGATTTAAAAAAAATGTAATTATGTACTTTATATGTACTACCTATTTATGTATTTACTATAAATAGTTACCTGAAAGCTATTTTTGAAAAAGGTATATACTTATTCTAAATTTGAATTATTTATTTTAAAATTACATAAAATCTTTATAATTTAAATTTAACCTCCGGTAATTTTAAACAATTTTTATTTTGATCTAGTAGTGAGTTGCTAAAAAAATAATTTTATACATTGAAGCAAAATAGGCGTCAAGCATTCGGGGCAACAAGCCTACATGTTTTTTAACTCAAAAGTTGTATGATAAAAATGACTGATATCAAATGTGATTTCTTTTTTAAAAAAAGTAATAGACCTATATATTGCATTAAGTTGGGTAAAGCAGAAGCAGAACTAGTAGGCTTTGTGGTTCACAACTCCTTTTACGTTAAATGGTGTCGTGTGTACCGGTCTTTACTCCCAACACCAGGTAAAACAACCATCAACTTCGGCTAGTTCCGCCTTCTCGCTCGGGTATTGTCGCCACGAGAAGAGTGCAATGCACACTGCAGCAAACAACACACTCACACAGAGCACAGTTCCAGTTTCTCCATGAGTCTGCGCATGCGCAGAGCGTCGAGAAGAGCAGTTTTTTTTATAAGGCAAAGGAAGGGGGAAACCGGAGGGACTATCCAAGCGAGTTCTTCTTTGTTGTGTCTGTCTGACTGGTGTTGTGTTGTGTGTGCGTGGGTGGGCTCCAGTTTTCAAGCCTTTCGGAGGTTTTATTTAAACACCGTTTCCAAAAAACAGCACGTGTGTTCTTTTATTTCAATTACTCCAGTGTATCATCGTTGTGACATTTTTAAGTCAAGCCTGTCGTCGTGTTATCAGCGAAGGAAATAAAGGAATTAAAAAAAAAGTATGATTTGTGCGAATATACAAACACAAGTGAAAAGTGTATTAAGTTGTGGTTGTTTTAAAGTACAAATTAAGCACGCATGAGACTGAAGGGGGCAAAAAAAAAGTGAATGCATGTGTTGTTATTTTGGTTGATTTTTATTTAATATTTTTGGTTACATTCGAGCGCTGCAATTATTATTTTTTAAATAAAAAGAATCCTGGGATCTTTGTGAACTTCAATTTTGCAGCATCTTGGCTTGTATGGTGAGATTCAATCAGGTTTTTTTTTAAACAGTTGTGTGTTTTTGTTTTTGTAACTAACTCGTGAAATGGCTTGGTTGCTGGTTGGAATCAAGGGGCAATGCATTTTTTTTTGTAGTTATAAGCGGCTGCGGTTGCCCAGAGGAAGATATTTTGGAATGCAGTCGGTGTAATATTGTGTTAGTTTTTTTATTTGGTATTTGGTCGGTGTTGCTGCTTGCTGTGGGGTATTGTCTGTTTGTGGGGGTAGCACCACCAGCATCCTGAGGTAGCGTGGCTTCGTACTAAAAGGGCTTATATCTAATATCGTATCAAAAGAAACTCGTTTTAAAAAGATGACCATTAAGTAGCTTTCATCTAATTTGGTTTAAAAATAAGTGTATCTCTTTTAAATACATGGGCATTTAGTGTTTATATTTATATAAGTAATATTGTTTACAAATAGATTACTATATTTTTAAAATATTAACATTTTGTGCTATCTAATAGCTTCAAATAGTTTCTTATGGACATGTTAAGAGAGTTCAAATAGTTTCTTATTTACATGTTAAGATAATTAACTTCTCAAAACCTGGAGAGCTTTAAAAAAAATCAAAATTAGGGATATGCAAAGTTCTAAAGCTGTAAATACCCATGTTTGCCCGTTGAATTAATAATTTACTGGGCAACGTATTTGAATATTCTTAAAGCTAACTTAATATTTTAACATTTAATGTATTTGTGTTATAATCACGATTGAACGCTATAACCCCTTGAGCATAGTGCACTAATAATCCTAAATTCTATAATAGTATTGTATTGTACAACGTTGCTTTGTTCTTATGCTGAGCTATTGGAAATACCTATTTAAGGTGGTGGTTTCTGATTTGGCATACAAACCATTGTTTTGCTAAAATATTTTTTTCTTATTTAAAAACTTTTTTTTAATATGTCAAACACTGGATTGGAAGATGTAAAGTAATGTCAAGAATATACTAACGTTTTTTACTTCCAAGACGCATCTAAATGATTAAAATTATATTATATATAAAAATGGGAGATGTCAATAACGATTATTTTACTGTGTGTTGAGAATTAAACGTCAGTTTTCTTTCTTATTTATCCATACATTCCTAAATTTGATACAAACGTGTTGTATATGCAGATTTATTATTTGTTTAACCTTGTACAATAAAGCATCAACTTTAGGTAAATAAAACAAATATATTATATACATTTAATTAGATTTAGAACACGTGGAGCTCATCAACATATTATTTTAAAGTGAAAAACAATTAAGAACGTGACATAAAACGCGCAATGATTTTTCAGGTTAGTCTATATTTATATTGACATGAATAATATGATAATTGTTTTTAAACGTGCGATATAATGCCCAGAGAAAATGTTCATATCCATCCACCCGCGCTTCATTGGCCGTATGTTCTAACACTCTCGTGTAAGACTGGCCTGCTGGAGATGGGTAGATCGGAGCTCGAATCCCTGACAAGTCTACTGAGGGTGACTTTTCCTAAACAGTTTCCCACTTTCCTTCCATGCGAATGCGGGTATATTAGCTCTCATATACTTCCTTCCTTATCTCTACCGCCTCAGATGAATTATCATATGTGCGTGTAACCTGAATCACGCTGTGATTAAAAAATCTCTACTCGCGATTAGCTTTTGGTCTAAAAAGACAAAAAGAATCAGGTATAATGTTTTGATTTATCTCATGTTAACCATCATTCTTTCTTCTCCTTTCACTTCCTACTTTGTTGGCGCATCAGCTGTTTTCATTAGAGCTAAGCTCATCAGAACGTTTCAATACAGAGCCCACTTTGAAGGCACGTGTTCTTTGAGCGGTAAAATTATAGTCCAGTTTTCGTAGGAAGAACCTTTTCACAAAGAAAAACATTTTTTTGAGGTCATAACATTTTTCTATACTATTACTAGTGTTATTTTATAAATTTTGATCATATCTATTGAACGTGACAGTTTTAATTCCCGTGACCTGACGTATGAATACATGAAAGCAGATCTAGTAACTTTAAACTGTAGAAACAAACTTTCGTGGTGCCATGGTGGTATCGATGATATTTGCTATATTTATATAAACAAGATAGAGAATGAAAGAGACAAAGAATGGTGGAGTAATCGCCTTTTGTGTTCAATCAATCGAGTAGGCATATCGTTGAATTTGATAGAGAGAGAAGAAGAACGCTCTATTGTTTTCACTTATGCTGCATCGTAGGCTTTGTGCAATTTGTTTTGATCATGTTTTATTTTTTTTCGCAAACGCTGACTTGCAAAGTTGATGTTTTAATTTTGTTAAGGCCAACTATAGGTGGTGGAAAAGTTACAAAAATAGCTAATGCTATTTTAATAGGTTCATAGCTCAAATCACATATTCTGCAGCTGTCACTTTTGACAAATCGTATCATTGATGTTAAAATAATAACCATAATATAATTAATGTTGTCAATGTTGACAAAAATACATGTTTAAACCTTCCTTCTTACCACAATTACGCTATAGTCATTTAAAGAGTGGAGAAGGGCGCTCCCGGTGGATAAAAAGTATCACTAGAATTAAACTGCCTTCTATCATTTTGCAGCAAGGAGATCAAAAGTTAAGCAAGAGGACCTTATTTTGAATCCAAGGGGAATCGAAATTGATATAATAAATTTTGTGTGGGCATGCTTTGTCGGGGGTAGCCCAGATATTATAAATTAAATTGTTGATATCGGATATGGGTGTTAAGTAGGCTACTACCAACCGATGATGAAATTACCTTGACTTGTGAAAGTGGAATGTCTAATGGAAATATCAAAGTCTGAATTTGTTTTCCCTCCCTTCCTCTTTTTACCCTTTACAAGACAAGTTTAGGTTCTAGGAGATACACAATCGCGTACTATTAGGGTTGTTTTTTAATTTAATTCCATTCACAACCATTTTACTAACTATACAACTTAAATCGCTTAAGGTAGGAGTGTATGGGACGCGAGAACATGTGTTTTTGAATTTCTTAAAGCAAAACTTTTTTTTGATCAAAATGAATCAAACCTTTCGCCTTTAGAAATATAGAGTTTAATTTTCTTCACATGGTGTATCAGCAGTTCTTAAATATCTGCCAAGGCTGACCTGGAATTAAATGACAACTTTAGCACTTCATTTAAAAAGTTTCTCATTTATTGGCGCTATGTTCATTACAGATATTCAACAACGGTTGGTTGCTATCAACATGTGAAGAAAATTAAACTCTTTGTTTCTTTCTAATAGAACACTATTTTATTTATTTTCGCAAAGATAAAAATAAAAGTTTTGCTATAAATCTGCAAAAAAAATATTACAAAATGGCCTTTTCTCGCGTCCCCTTCCACTCCACTTTGACGAGAAATTCTACCCTAGGTGCACTGGACCAAGTTCTTAACTCCAATCCTTGAGGCCATTGTCAAGATCGTTAGCGCTGAGATAAAACTCGTGAAACGATTCAATTATTTGTCGTCATTATTAAGGGTTGGTTGCTATATCTTACAGTCCAATTTTCAAAGGAGGGTCCTTTCCTGATAGAATGATAGTTACATCTACTTTTACGTATTCATCGTTCATGTATAATAGTAAATACAATAGTAAAATGCTATACTTTTGTATTTTCTAAAAGGTCCTTTCTATAAAAATTAGACTATATTAAAATTATTTAGCTAAAGGTAATATCCAGTGAGTAGTTTCATTATTTATACTTATTGAATTCTATAGATAACATAACTAGTATTTTAATACATATAGGCCTACTAATTTTATTCTTAGCCTACACAAAATAAAATAACTAATATAATTTTACATATGCTTATTAGATTTAATGCTTATCTAAACAAACGCGAAGCAACACTTGTTCTTATCAAAATGTTGGATTTCACTAGCCTATAAGTGCATTTCAAAACTAAATCAACACTATTTGCGTATTACCAGTCACCGGTATTTAAAAAAAAATCGCTGGTACGTAAAACAAACACACAAAAACGGCGGTAGTAAGCCACAAGCGGAAAAACACACCTACAGTAGCCCCATGGCTTCTTTGATGCTGACTGACAACTTTGAAAAGTTACCAGACCAAATTATGTATCCCTACGCCGAACCATATGATTTGCTGCAAAAATATGTGTTTAGCAGCTGTCACATTTGATGGTCAAAATTTACAGCTGCAAAAACATGTGTTTAGCAGCTGTCACTTTTTATGGTCAAAATTTAGGTGTGTACCTAAATGTGTACTGTCAGAAGTCAGATGTGAGCTGTCAGTCAGCACCAAAGAAGCCATGGGGCTAATGTAGGTCACCTGGCTGGGATTATAACACCTTAAATTCCCAATTATTATTATTATTAGCACCACGTCTTACTACCCGTTCGGGTTATACACACTTACACTAGTGTGTAATGGTAGGGTGATTGTGAGATGAAATGGAGGACCTACAGTTTAACGTGAAATCCGAACCATGGTGGGGGCCTGGCATTCCCCACATTTACAAGTTGTGGTTAATACACGTCTTGTCATAGGTGAAGGAAGGGTTTGGCAATCAGATAAATATGTGCTGGGACCGAGGATTGATCCCCGGCCGCCAGCACAGAAGTCTGACACCTTACCCCTAGACCATCAGGTCACCAACTTCCCAATTAGCTTTGTCCTTGTTGGCTAGTGCTGCTCGGTCTACGCTTTGGGTCAATTATATATATTAAGCCCCTGAAAAACTAATTCATAACTATATAAAACACTTATTTTCCATTTCTATTTACTTTCTTTACACAATTTTCAGCTCCCCAGATGCACTTTGTATTTCAAAATATATTGAAAAACTTACACGGTTGTAATCCTAGAAAATTACACTCTAGTTTAAAGTAAGTTAGAACAATTTTAGTAAAACGTGTTTCCGTGAACTATCCCATTGTTCACAGCTCGGATTTATTGACAACCTCGATGCTGAAAAAGACAATTATTTAAATATGGTATTCGGTTTAAAAGTATCGCTCAAATGACAAATTTCTTGTGTCCAAGTTGTTTTATTACAAAAAGTTTAAATTTATTTTAAAAATTACACGTTGAGCGTTAAATATTAATATATATAAATCGTGAGCAAATGGACAAATCATATCTCTCGAGATTGTTAAATTTGTTTCGTATCTCAACGATAGAAAGCATGAATATGATGATGGCGCTACTATCCGGCCAAATACGGTATTATTTATACTTTTCCTTCTTATTAGAGTCGAAAAAACCTAGCTATCCTTGAGGGAAATATGTTTTGTTATTTATTATTATTGTTATTATTATTATTATTATTATTATTATTATTAATAAAATGATAATCTTTTGTCACTTGGCTGAATAAAAAATACAAAACATGTGAGTATTAGAATGATTTTTAAAGAAAAATGGGATATTTATAAAAAAAACATGTTATTGAGTTTTAATAACCGGTGGACAACCTAAGCATGGTTACAGGCCACACTTAGGTTGTCCACCGGCTACTCAAAATCAATATGTTTTATATATATATATATATATATATATATATATATATATATATATAT
>CABFOV010006188.1:2856-23637 GCA_902141375.1 Timema poppense | reverse complement strand
CCCCCCCCCCCACTCATAATCCCGACCAAACAGAAAACCTAGGGAAAATATTCTGCTAGATTTTCGGTCTCACACTTCTCGATACAACAGACGCTGTCCCGCATTTAAAACGTTTTAGGACTCGAAATTTACACCTTCAATACACCCTACCAGGATTTGAATCCCAACTATTCCATCACGATCAAGCAGCACGTGATGATTCTGGCATCCACTCCACGTGCACACAGCTGCGGGCTCTTGTTAAGTTTGTTTTCAACACGTGTTACGTTAAGTTTCTGATCCAAAGTACAAAGTTAAGTCACAACAATGGAGAAAAACACAAGCTAATTACTCAGCGTAAACTGATATGATATATACATTGAGTAGAGAGAAACAAAATAGTGACGACTTGGACTCAAAGATCAACCAACCGCCAACCAGTGCGTGTGGGAAACATTTATCAGGAACAAACAATCAGCGACTCCTGGTATTCATCCAGCTTTCTAACCAGCGACTTTAAGAGAGAGAGTGAGGGTTTGTGTCCGTGATCACATCGTCTGCTCCTGCGCACCCCCGCATTACGTCATGGGAAGGTCATCCGGTGGCTCAGTAGGTAATACTTCATCTGGTTGCGAGTAGCTTGCGCTTTCTCTTGACCTTTTATAATATTAGGCTACTTTACGTATTGTTGTTTAGCATTACTTATCTTCAGGATATCCGCAGCTACACTTATTTAAGGACGCACGATGCATCAACGTCCACCTGAAGAGTTAGAATACCTCAATACCCTTCCTTCACCTCTGACAAGAAGTGTATTAATCACAACTTGTGAATGTGAGGAATGCCAGGCCTCCACCGTGGTTCGGAATCCACGTTAAACTGTAGGTCCTCCATTTCATCTCCCAATCACCCTACCATTACACATTAGCGTAAGTGCGTATGAACCGAATGGGTATTAAGACGCGGTGCTAATAATAATAATAATAATAATAATAATAATAATAATAATAATAATAATAAATATTATTATTATTATTATTATTATTATTATTATTATACCTCAATAAAAGTTCTAATAGTGAAAACCCTCCAAGTGCACTAGGCCAGAATCTAGTCCTGACCTCATTAATTGGCTTTATTTTATATATTTATTTGTAATGAATGTGTTTTGCAACCTCTATAAACACTCAGTTATGGTAGGACTATATATATTCTCTAATTTAATCTTGTTTATATTTCATTAGCACTTTATAATCACACAGAATGAGTCCATTAAAAAAACTAGCTTAGGCCTAATCTAGTAAAACTCATCCAATAGCACTCCGAAAGTGAATATTAAGGGAATAGGAGGACGTAATGACACATTACTTATTTTAGACTTTGTCTAAGATTGAACCAAGGATCCCTAAGATCCATAGTTGACCTTCGTAACCACTAACTCTTTTTTTTAGTATCTTGTCTTACTACCATTTGGTTTATATACTAATTTAACTAATTTGTTAAGGATTCAGAAGGTTGAATTTAGAGGAAGTGTACTCACATTTGTGCGGAGGAAGAGTGGAAAACCATTTAGGAAAAAACAGCCTCAGTACACCCAACCAGGATAGAACCCCAATCTCCCCGTCGTTGGCAGTCTAGTCTATTGTGAGAGTAGCACCTTCGACCATGTAGCCACCGAGGCGGGTCTCAGTCGTTATTCTTCGCACCAATTACCATGGAGGTGTAATATTCATGGTTATGTGCTCTTCGGTTAATAAGGCTTCCCACATTGTGGCAACCCCCTCCATTCCCCTTTCCTCCCGTGGGAATGCCGGGTGTCCTCAAGGTGGTCGTACAAAGGTTTATTTAATTTCATCGATTCACAAACGATTAGTTCAAAACTGTCAAATAATATCAAAAATGTATTGAGCTCGTAGTTTCTGAAAAATTTGTTCGTCCTCACTCCTAGGAAATAAAACAGTGAGATCGTCCATAGTAGAGTGGTTAAGGAGGTGGTTTTCAGTGAATAAACCTTTTGAGATCTACTTTCCCACAAATGTAATACTTTAATAGTATTTTTTTTGTAAACTTTTAGCGATTTTAGAGGGTGAAATATATTGAGCATTTGGGTGTATGTTATTCTCAGGTGAATTAAAAAAAGTTAAAAAATTTAATTGATACACATATTTTTTAAATATGCTCAAACAAAAGAAAAGCCAATATAGGAAAGAACCAAACACAGTATTTAAGTCCTTCACCGCAAAGCTATGACACAATGAGCTATCCACCAATCTCCGCCCATCTTCCAGATGCCCACCAACCACATTTTGAGCCAGAATGAAATCATAGTTATGGTAAATCATAAATATAATGCTCATAAGATTATTAATATAAGCATCCCTTTACAATTATAATAATTATATATGTGTCATCAATATAAGCCAACTACCGAGACGCAGATGGCTGGGTTATCTGATCGCTCGTGATATTATTAGAAATCAAACATTGGTAGCCGACGATTTCCCTAAGTCCATCATAGACTCTGCCTTAAATTATGAGTGTAGAATGACCTTGAATACGGGACGAATCTTGGATAGCTCAGTGGTTAGAGTATTGGCCTGATAAGTCAAAGGTCCCGGGTTCGATTCCCGGGTCCAGGTGTCAATTTTCAGAATATAATGCTCATAGTTTATATTTAACAGGGTGTAAGTTTATTAATTTTATGGCTGCATGCCTAATTTATTCATTGTATGAATTGAACCACTCCAAAGCTAATGTTTTCGCACCACACGAAGACTAAATAAGATCCATACCAGCTGGGCTTCAAGTCATTCTTTCAATTTGAAACGCTATTGATTATTATGTCAAGAAGACAACGTAGCTATACGTTGGACGATCGATGAATAGTGAGATATTGATTTTCAAATATGTTCTTTTTGTATTAAATTGACATCTTGCACGGTTAGATGCTCATTTCTTTATTCAGGAGGCCAGGGTTTGGATCTAAAACTTACAATGTAGTTTCGGATTCATGATTCATGCGAGTGCTGCGGCCTTTAGTTAAACACACTCTCTCCTCGCCATGTTTATGATAGATCTACTTTTCGTTTGTTCTCAACGGCTCTATTCAATCGCTACATCTAGTAATAACGTATATTATTACCATTTCGTCAAGCTTTGTAACCCCATAGCTAAATAATTTGATACAGCAATCTCACGCAGACTCGTATTTAGGATCTAGCTTGAAGTTTTTGACATAACCAGGTTTGTAATACCGTAAGTTACTTAGGAGGAGAAAGAGTTGAAGGTGAGGTGCTATGGTAATGTTTCAATTAAATTAAATATAGTTGAAAATGACACTTGGACAAGGGGATCTAACCCGGAACCTTTAGCATAGCACGCCAATGCTCTACCACTGAGCCCTTCATTAATCGTCTCATAATATTTCACTCATAATTTAAGACCAAGTATTTAATGGACGTGGTTATTAAATGGCCTTTAGAGATATTATTTAATCACAGCCACTGATGACTTTGTATCGGTTTTATGCTGCCACTTGTACAGTATTTAATCGTACTGGGTTGGTGATATATACTCTACAAATATGATATTTAACTTTGCTTAAGGTGGAAGTGTAGTAAACGCGTTAAGAGGGCAGTGTGTTTCCCGATTTTCATAGCAACACTTTTTTTGGAGAAGACAAATATAATATCGCTAGAGTAGAAACATAGAGTTTAATTGTCAACGCGTGGTGATATAAACAGTTCTTGAATATCTGTCATGAGCATGGTGGGATTAGATGAGAAGCTTTTTAAATGAAGAAACAAATTTGTCATAAAATTCAAGGACACCTTTGGTTTTTTTTCTCTTTCCATGCTAATGCAAATGCTCTTCATCTAAGCTACACTTATACTAAGTTGCTAATAGCACTGGCGTGCAAATTTTTTTTAATGCATAATTATTTTTTTTCCCCGATCCAAAATGCACGAAAACACGCCGGTGCATTATAACTCCCCTCTCTAGTACGGCTACCCGCTGAACTAGTAAGTAGTGCGGGCCAATCTCTCTCTGTAGGCGGCCCTCCAACGAACGACCGGGAGATCATGAGTGGAGGGGGGGAGAGAGAGCTGTTATCGGCTCACTGCATCTCACCTATGCACTCGAAAAAAGGCTACACTCCTGACTTGTTGCAAGTTTCATAATCACCAACAATAACAACACGTGCTCGTACGCTCGCGGACTCGTCCTTGCCCTACTCTCTTCACCAGCATAGATTAATTGGCTTGTCTTCTGTTACTTTTCCCCACTGTGTCTTACTACCCGTCCGGCCTTTATACACACACATATTTTGATCACGTTAATGAGGTAGAAACAGGTAATGTACAATTTATAGGAAACATTTCTTAATTTTTGTGAAAGGAGAATGGGAAAAGGGGGGAAAACACCCTCACTATACCCAACCGAGATTCTAACCCTGACCTACCGTTTCATGGAAAGCTAGACAACTCAACCTGACATTTAATTCACGTATTCACCGACGCGGGGAAATCTTGCTATTGA
The DNA here is from genome assembly GCA_902141375.1 of Timema poppense. NCBI lineage: Eukaryota > Metazoa > Arthropoda > Insecta > Phasmatodea > Timematidae > Timema > Timema poppense. The sequence continues at coordinate 19,119 of CABFOV010006188.1, read as the reverse complement.
TCTGCGAAGCACTGGTTCGATCACACATTGTATGAATGAAGATACAAATATGAAATTCTAGCCGTTATTTATTGAGGTAAAGAACTAAATGTTTTAATACAGTGTGGTGTCCGTAGGTTCACTCAGGTAAATGTTTGTTAATTTTGTTTTTAATAAAGCTGTAAAAAACCAAGGCTATTAATGACTAAATCGATGGGATGATTTTGCGAGTACTTTATAGTTTTAAATGAAGCACTTTCTCACCAGCGTGGTGAGAGGACGGGAAAACTTCTGCGATCAAATACCATGGGAAGGACACCCCATTGCCTCGGGTCAAATTTTTATTTGATGATATTCTTCATTTTTCATTCCTACCTCACAATTGTAATTAAAATGCATGTAGATGAACAGCCTACGAAGTGTGAGATAGCTGGAGGTTTGTAACGGTTGGACAACACACACAGTATTTGTTTAGTATTGATATTATAATCTCGGAATAAAAACTCTGGTGACAACCAACGTTCGCCCTAGAGCAGTGGTGTACGCCCAGGGGATTACGTTGCATATTTATCAGAGGTAGGTACGCGAAAATAATTTAATATCGGCAATAGGCGTTTCGTTGGTTACGTATTTTTATTTAAATATGAGTTTCGTATCCGCATAAATGTTTTATTTCTCTTTCTCTCTCTCTCTTTCTGCCTAAGCTGCAAATAAATTGAACCTGAGTGACATAAGAATGTTGTGACAAGAAACACTTAGCTTAAATGTGTTTTGATGTTCTTGCTTTTGTTTGAAGAAATGTTTTATTCTAACTAACACTCTTATTACTTAAGTTAAGTAATTAATTTGAAAGTCTCCATAGTAGGAACAGATGTAAAGGGTTTAATTTATTTCTTAAAAAAAAAATCCTGTGCTACTTGAAACAAGTGTTTACTAATGAATGGATGCGCAACTGAAAAGAGGTTTCCAAACCACTTCTCAGATACTCTGTTTTCGTGTTATTATTCTTGTAGTCTCAAATTATGACGTGATCCGTTTTTCTCCCTTGTTGATGCTTGCCATGAGGAGGGCATTACATTGTTAAGCTTAGTTCGACTGAAGCTCATAACATAATTACAGGATGCGGTGCTACTTGAGGGTGACACCCTAACAATTCCCTTCGTGGCGACAACCCGGTAGTAAAGTGGAGCAAATTTCTCTCAAAAACTCGTGAAACAATTCAACAAGACTGGGTGTGCTCATCGGAGGAACATACTTTCATCTTTGTTAAGCGGAATAGGGTGGTGTTGTCGGATGTCGATCTCGTGCCCTATGAGGTGCACTCTGCTGGAAACTATGGTGTGGACTGAAGCACGTGCACTTTCTCCTTTAGACGGAGGAGAAGGTTGAAAGGTGGTTGGGTGTTCAGGCTGTAGATTGTGTGTGTTTGTCGGTGAGACACGGAAAGGGGGGGACGAACAATGACGTCTTAATTGGAAGGTAAGTGTGACAACGGTCCATCGCCACACAATTGTGTTTAATTATTTTTTTCTTCAGAAACAAACCTATGTGGTGTTTAAAAGGGTGGAAAAAGTGTTTTAGTACAAACAAAAAAAAACAAAAAAAAACGTTCTTTTAAACTGCAAAAAGACCAATAAAAAATACGCTCTTTTTTTTACCAAATATAGATTTATTTAAAAAATCATAGGGTCTATTTTTATTTCTTGTATTTATATTTGACCACTTTCACAGGTTTATAGGCCTAGTTATAATATAGATATAGTACGATCTTGGTGGGACATTATTAGTGAAATTATAATTTATTATCGTGTATTTTAGATAAACCAATCTTCATTTTGTTCTGTTAGATTTTAGTGAGCAACTCTTAACTATACAAACGTCAAACTTGAGCTATATTTTGCATACTACGCATGCTTTCCTTCATGCAAACTAAGTTGGTCTACTGTTAGACTTTGTACCAGTCAAGGAGTTAAACTGATAGCATGACACATCGAACGTGACAAAAGAGATTCAAAATATATGATGTCACACAATCGTATATACATTTTTTCATGTAGTATATTACAGTTTGGTACACATTTTTCAAAAATTGACTACCCGTAAGGTATCCTTAAGTAAATGTATCGCCAAAAAACGAGTATATTTATCACGTAAAAGATTATCCAAATATCTATTCAAATTTAAATATATAACAAAGCTTTTGGAGCTTTTTCGATTTTTCCTATGCTAGTTATCAGTACGCTACCCTTAATTTCATAGCTAGAATTAAAATCATGATTTCACCTCGTGGTATGGTCATGTAGCATCTAAATGCAAGTTAGAACGAAATCCATCAAACCGTTTCAGATGTAGCCTACAGAGTAACAGACAGAAATGAAGAATAAGAACCAGAACCGGCCATGTGCAAAACGTCTCAATTCTCAGGAGAAGAAATAAATCTTATAAAAATAACTATTTAGGCAAAAAAAAAGAAGCGAATCGCTCTCACACTGTAATAAATGTTCACGCAAATATATATAAAATGATGCATTTATGAAACTTTTACTAATAGCCCAAATTTCAAATTAAATTTCACGAAAGACCTATTCTTACAACAATACACATTTTTCTAAACATTCGCTTAGGTTACATATTTCTAATTCCAAAATGCAGTAATCAAGTAATATTTTGTATAAACTATATTATTAATAATTGTTCAAATTACTATGTTGTAAAATTAATCATATTGTAATTTTTTTTTATCTAAGGTGGAATGGAAGGGTACCCGAATAAAGGCCAGTGATTTTGCAGTTTTTATTGGAAAACATTTTTTTGGCCAAAATAAAAACAATATTGCTCAAGTACAAACATAGAATTTAATTTTCTTAACATGGTGTTATCAAGAGTTGTTGAATATTTCTCATAGGAATGGCGGAATTATCTAACAAACTTTTTAAATGAAGAGAAAAAGGTGTCATTAAATTCCAGGACACTCTTAGAAAGATATTTAAAAAATGTTGAGACCACCATGTGAAGAAAATTAAACTCTATGTTTATACTGAAACAATATTTTATTTATTTTGTATAAAATAATATTTTGCCATAAAAACTACAAAAAACACTGGCTTTTTCTCGCGTCCTCTTCCATTACACCTTAACAAATAAAGTAAATATAAAAGATAGTTAATGTGGCTAAAATAGTAGAAAAAAAAATAATATGAATTTGTCTGAAGTTATGAACAACTCAGTTTATTGCTTTCTTCCTCCTAAGTGATATTTATTACCCACTAGAATTTGGGGCAAAAAAGTAATGGGAATAAAAACAACTAGTTCATACTCCAAACCCATTGAAGTCGAAAGTTTTCTTCATTTATTTTGTCTTGAAATAGGCCTACACAACGATTTTTGAGCAAACGACTCGACAATAATTTTTGTCTCTATATAATACACAATTGATTGACACAAAATGGGACGCTTTGACCAGTTCTTGCATCAGACCCTTAATTGTAAAACGTATTTAATTTTTTTAAATTTAATGGCACACCATCTCAAGGTATAACTAGAGAAAGAAGCAACCACCTTTATTTACTAGCTTTGATTTTTTTTTTCTACATGCTGACTAAGCTCGTCAATACGTCATCTTTCAATTAGGAAGGTTTCCGCGTCGATTCTCAGCTGGCTAACAAATGTGTTGGAGATATCCTCACATTATTCCATTAAATTAAAATTATATTTTTTAAACTTTTTCGTAGGGTTTTTTGTGACAATTAATATCTCTATATTCAAATTTTCATAGAAAGGGCCTTTTAAAAAACACATATTTTTTTGCACCAAAATTGACTACATTTTACTGTTTTAATAGTGTTATTTTACAGTTATTTTATTTATTTAGCACCGCGTCTTACTAACCGTTCGTGTTACAAGCCAAAGTACTAATTACGCTAATGGACTAGGAATTGGGAAGGTTGAATACAGAGCAAGTGAACCCGCATTTGCTTGTAGGGAGAGTGGAAAACTGTTTAGGGAAAACCACCCCAGTTCACCCGAGTGATATTCGAACCTTGATATCCCCATCCTTGGCAATCTAGCTCAACATTAAACTAGCGCGTTAACTAACTACGCCACCGAGGTGGATTTTATAGATATTGTTAACATCAATTAAAAGTGACAACTGTAGCTCACATGACTTGACTTACTTAGAGGTAAGTCTATTAGATCTTCTAGCGGCCAAATACCTACCCCTTAGAGACGTGTGTGAACGGCGCGGCCCCACAGGGTCCCGCGCTTGTTTGGCTAATAGGGGTCAAACAAGTTGGGGTGAGACATTTTTAATTTCACATTCTTTGTATTGGCGAGCTAGCAAATATTGTCGGAGGGTAAAAACGAATAAAAACATCAACTATGTGGTTTAATTTATTGAACGAGAGTAGCGAGCTCTCCGTTTTAACTACACCTATTTGCATTTGTCTATGGTGGATATGTCTCACGATCACTTTCGTTGTGGGATGGGAGAAATCAACCCTTATATGTATAAAAATACAAGTTCTAACATTATTTGTTACATGTACAGGCTATACCTTCTAAGGCAGTTCTTTATACCTTATACGGATGAAAATTAGTATACAGTTGCAAACTACTGCAGTGTTACTAAACAAACGTAAAGTTTTTAACTATTGTTTTGGAGGTTGGAGGGAGGAGCGGGGTAACCGGGGGCTCCGCAAACGAAGTTTGTCAAGGACCCCACGTTTGCTAAGGTTTACAGCTGCTTCCTATACAGTGATAAACTACTTATTTCTCCTGGCTGAGATTCAAATTCAGATTTAGTTGAAGGCAACCGACTGCAATGTGGATTTAACACCTTATACTGCAAGTCTACAGACGCAAGCGACGCCTTAGAGGCTTAGACCATATTATTATTAGCACAACTTCTTACTACCCGTTCGGGTTGTACTCACTTACGCTCATGTGTAATGGTAGGGTGATTGTGAGATGAAATGGAGCACCTACAGTTTAACGTGGAATCCAAACCACGGTGGAGGCCTGGCTCCCCACATTCACAAGATGTCTTGTCAGAGGTGAAGGAAGGGTTTGGTAATCAGTTAAATCTATGCCGGGACCAAGGATTGAACCCTGAACCCCAGCACAGAAGCCCGACACCTTACCCCTAGACCACCAGGTCACCTAGACCATATTAATTATCCTTTTATTTAGCCTCATTTCTCCATTCAACCACTAGAATGAAATTTATGGTCGAGTCATTCTCCTCGACTTTCACCGTTGAAGAGAACTAACTGTACGTTGATTACCTCGGTTATCTCACAGACGATGTTACGTCCTAGTGCTCCGTGCGACAGTCCAGACTAGGCTCTGTGCACATGTGCTCTTGCGGGGGCGAGAGCACATGAAACAATCAGTCCCGCCACACCCCTTTCGCTCCCTCCTCTTTGTGCAACACTGCCACCGCATGCCCTACTTACCACACACACAATAATATGTAACATACGTGTACTACTTACTGGGCTCTAATGCAGACGTGGCAAAGGTAGACGGGAGATGTCATTAGTGCTATTGATTCCATGAGTCAAACAAGGTGGCTTTCTTAAGTGCTCTTAGTATACTCGGATCTGATAAAGCTAACACACCCAGTGACTGTTTTTATTTTTACACTTTTTGTAGGGAATGTACTTGCATTTGCGTGGAGGAAGAATTGAAATTAATGTATGATAAACACCTCAGTACACTTGACTGGGATTCAAACCTTGACCTCTCCGTCACTGACAAACCAAGTACGCCTCCACTTCTCTTGATCAATATATGTATGTATCTATGCATCAATATTCATTGAGGGTGACCTGGTGGTCTAGGAGTAAGGTGTCGGACTTTTGTGCCGGGGGTCCGGGGCTCAATCCTCAGTCCCGGCACAGATTTATCTGATTGCCAAACCCTTTCTTCGCATCTTACAAAACGTGTATTAATCACTACTTGTGAACGTGTGGAATGCCAGGCCTCCACTGTGGTTCGGATCCCACGTTAAACTGTAGGTCCTCCATTTAATCCCACAATCACCCTACCATTACACATTAGCGTAAGTGCGTATAGCTCGTACGGGTAGTAAGATTCGGTGTTAATAATAATAATAATATTCACTGAGCGCAAGGGCTAAGGCTTCAATATCGATTGATTTGGTTTGCCAGTGACGGTCGAGGATTGAATCCCGGCTGGGTGTGATGAGATAAATAATAAGGGCGTGTCTGGGCTACAGCATTCATTCTGTAGCTAATTTTTTTATAAATATTAGCCAATATTTACTTAAAGTGGCCCAGGGGACGCACAAATATACTAATCGTACATCCTTTCCATGGAGGCTCTTTCCATGTCCCAATGAGGTGATGATTATAGTGAAGCTCTTAAAACAACTTAAGCATAATTAACCAAACTCTGGTGACCATGGGAATTATTCCTCTTTCGAGAAAAATCCCCTTGTACCATCTGTGAATCGATCCTGATACTTCTATATCAGCAGCCAGGAGTTCTGACCCCTTTACCTCGAGGCTGATTGCTGTAGTGGGTTGTATTTTCTAAATTATTCTCTGCTTTTCCTCCACGCAAATGCAAGTACATTCTATCTAAAGTTTTATCCTTATCTATTTTAAAATGTGTTTATATAGTATGTTTTAAACTTTACAAATAACCTGTAGATTTTAATTATTGCGTGAACCCTGACAATAGGAACATACATGTTGTTTATCATTAAGTGATTTGGTAGCCTTGTAAACACATAATTAGTAGGTGTAGGAAAAGATTAAGCCGTCTCTAATTACATTCAAGCTCTGCATAGTGAGTGAAATGTATACTCCATTCACGGTAGTACTCTCTGAAAGGTCTTTTTTCCTACCAATATCCTACCATATAATATATTTCTGGTAGGGATAAAGGCCTTTCAGAAAACAATTCCTACGCTGAACAGACTTTACAGCTCATCGCGTGTAAAGTTTGAAACAGACTATATATATTTTAACACTTCATCTGTCATGCAGATGTTGTAACTAATGTTTGTCAAGAGGGTTTGACTAACATCTGCTCCAAACGTAAACAAAATTGTCTAATAAACAACTCACATAATCAATCCATTGAGTAAAATAAAATACATTTCTGATAACGAACCTTGTAATTTTAACAAAAAAGGCCTGTTAAAGCTACTGTTTTCTTCTTGATGCTTTTTAATATCTCCTAATCTTTTGGATAGGGAAAGTATTGTGGTCGTCAAAAAAATTGAATTCAAGGTTTTGATGGTTGTCGACGTTTCATGACCCATTGAACCCGAAAAGGTCGTTTTCCATCTATGCCATCTATGTATCGGTCTGAAGCCGAAACCATTTTACCAATCACCTAAAGCTTGGTGTCCAGAGTTTTAATAATGATCCCCCAAGGGGTTTTTGGAACTAGATATCTAAACTTAAAATTAAGGTTATGTTACAGAATTGTCAAAAGAGACAAAATATTTTTTTAAATGTGCTTTAAATGTTTTGTTAAAAATTCGTATCTAGGAATTGTTTAAGGTGGGGATGTAGGGAACGCGAAAAAAGGGCAGTGTTTTTGGCCAAAATAAAAAAAATATTGCTTCATTACAAAAATAGAGTTTAATTTTCTTCGTGTGGTGATATCAACATTTCTTGAATATCTGTCATGAGCATAACGGTATTATATGGTAAACTTTTTCAATGAAGATAAAAAGCTTTAATCAAATCCTAGGACACTCTTGGCGGATAGTCAAGTACTGTTGAAGTCACCATGTGAATACAATTAAACTCTATATTTCTGCTGAAGCAATTTTTTTTTTTTGACAAAACAAATTAATATAAAAACTTCAATAACACTTGCCTTTTCTCGCGTTCCCTAAATCCCCACATTAACATTACAAACAAAATAGAGCATCTCATTTTTCTGTGAAAATGACTTTAAAGGTACTTTATATTAGCGTACATTTCCAATTTGGGTCATGTCTCCGAAACTACAGTAGCCCCATGGCTTCTTTGGTGCTGATTGATTGCTCACAGCTGACTTCTGATATGTCAACATTTAGGTATATACCTACATTTTGACCGTCAAAAGTGACAGCTGCTAAACACATGTTTTTGCAGATCATATGGTTCTGCGGAGGGATACATAATTGGTCTGGTAACTTTTCAAAGTTGTAAGCTGTCAGTCAGCACTAAAGAAGCCATGGAGCTACTGTATTTAAGATACGAAATAGCTCATCCTCACAAAGTTGTAGTAGGTGTACTATTAAATATTTAGGGGTATATATAATTTTTTTATTGAGATCTGGAAAAAGAGCAGTTGATTTTTTCGCTTTTCAATGAAAAAAGATTCTACTTTTTTAATCTGTTATACAGTGTATTTTATTTCATTTATTCTCTTTGGTTTCTGCCTCAATTATTTAATTTCACATATTTTATGAGTTTTCAATAATTGTTATGCTTTTAGTTCATTTATTGAATTAAGAGCCTGTCTCATCCCATAGATAACACTTAACTTAGGTAATACAGCGCTAACAAAGCGTCATATTATAACGCAGTTTTCATATTATACTTTTAAAAACGGTGGAATTAAGACCACTTATACTGGTTCACAATATTTAAAAAATCGAATATATATATATTATATATATATATATTTGTTAAAAAACACTAAACTGGTCCCAATTTCTCTGTTGACAATACATACAACCACACTTAAATACGTTTTCTCGTTCGATCGTAATATTTCATCTAATCTACCAGTTAATCAGTTATGAAATACAATCTTAAGAAGATGATCAAGTTAATGTATAATAGCACGTTTAAATAGCCATTTAAAATAAACTTAAGGGCACTCGAGAGGTCTTAGAAAAGGATGAGAATATTAAAAAGTGAAATTACCTCATTTACATCGACATTACACGTGAAATACCTCAGCTCTGGGGTCAAAGTTAGGCTATAGACATATATCAAGCCTTCCCTAAGATCATTCAACAACGAAAAATTGTTTTGCACATTTTAAACTTATAATATATTAAAATAAATTAAATGTATAGGCAATTTATAAGTTATAAAATTACATCACTTTTAATTTTATATAAATATTGATATTTGATAGGGAAAAAGGCCTTTCAGAAAACAATTCCTACACTGAACAGATTTTAGAGAGGACGCTGGGTTCTTTATCTTGTCTGTGTTGATGAAATTGGCTGATACATTGTTAATCTGTTGCTTGCAATCTTTTGCATTTATTATTATTATTATTATTATTAGCACCGCGTCTTACTACCCGTTCGGGTTATACGCACTTACGCTAATGTGTAATGGTAGGGTGATTGTGAGATGAAATGGAGGACCTACAGTTTAACGTGGAATCCGAACCACGGTGGAGGCCTGGCATTCCCCACATTCACAAGATGTCTTGTCAGAGGTGAAGGAAGGGTTTGGTAATCAGAAAAATTTTACATTTATCTTACACTTATGTTAGATTTCCTGCCAAGATGTTAAAGACTCAAAAATTCTTAGTAATTATAACTGTAAAATGACCTTAAACAAACTTATTTTCTTATAACCTACGTCACAAAATAAATTGTTAAAAAAATGGACTAATAGATTAATTTCTTCCTTAAACATATAAATGTTTTTTAAATAGGGTAACAACAATGGATATTAAGAAAATTGAGGATTCTTTTAGTTGTTTTGAATCTTCAGATCAGCCATTCCCATCAGAAATACTGCTTTCCTGAGAGATGGCGGGAACAATGTCCACACATGTGCGAAGCACCGTTTTACAGGGAATCTTAAAATGATCTCTCACTAAACGATTGGCGTGTTTGTTTTTGCTCCCAGGATAGGTAGGAGGGCAGGTGGTGCAGTCACAAAAAAGAGGGGACAGGTAGTCTCCTATCTTGACGACACCAGGTGTTATTTATTACGGTCCGGTTAGCGGGGTTTACAGACACTACCGGTTCTCCCTGGTGGGAATGTATACAACTACACTGTACTGTACTGTACATGGTGGTGGCGGATTGTCAACATTACCAGGGTGGGGTAGTGTTGCTCAGGGATAAACAAAATCCATGTGTTGGTTTTTACAAGCTGCTCGACACGCAAGCTGTGCCCTTGTCGCTAACTCCGAATCACTAGAGGCTTAAAACATTATGGAGATATATGTGAATCAGCACAAATTAATTCAATTAATTTCAGGCGTATGTTCTCTGACATTAAGTCCACTAATTCCACAGTTGAGTAATAAATATATAATGTTGATCAACATACACGTTGCAAATCATTGTAATTACGACATTGTTCGTGTAGAGAGGACTGCATTTCAACTACAAATTACAATATTGTATTGTACACTTGGCAGCATAACAGTCCTCCCAAGTCGCGGATGAATATGGTATCTGATAGCTCGTGATATATTTTTTTGGCACCACGTCTTACTACACGTTTGGGCTATACGCCTAAGTACTAATCATGTTATTGGGGTAGGACCAACCTTGGTGGCGTAGATAGCTAACGTGCTAGCTTTGTGTTGAGCTAGACTGCCGAGAACGGGGAAATTGAGGTTCAAATCTCGGTCGGGTGAACGGTGGGTGGTTTTTCCTAAATGGTTTTCCAATCTACCCCCACGCAAATGCGGGTTCATTTCCCTTATATTCAACCTTCCCATTTCCAAGCTTATTAGCGTATTTAGTACTTAAGAATATAAACCTAATGGGTAGTAAGACGCGGTGCTAAGGAATAAGAATACGAATTGGGAAGGTTGAATTTAGAGAAAGTGAACCCGCATTTGAGTGGAGTGAGAGTGGAAAGCTATTTAGGAAAAAGCACCCCCAGTTCACCCAACCTATACTCGAACTTTGATCTCCCCGTCATCAGCAGTCTAGCTCAACACAAAATTAGCGCGTTAGATAACTACGCCCCCTAGGCAAGTGCGATATTATTTGATCGTTAATTTGTTAATTTGACGATTCCACACGTCCATCACAGATTCAGTAATATTAGTGAAGAATGGCCCTGAGCACTGTAAAAATCGTGAATGGCTCAGTGGTAGAGCATTGGCGCGCTAAGACAAAGATCCCGGGTTTTAGTCCCATGTCCAGACACAGACTTTCTCCCACTTTTATCTTAAAATAAACAAATACTAAAAACTCTTAATATTTGTAAAACATACTAATAGGTCTATTCATTGTAGTAGAATCATTAAACCAAAGATCATAAATCAAATAATATACACTGTTACTTACTTTATGGCATTAGGAACTAGGTCTACTTTTACAGAAAAAATGAAAATAAAAAATCTTTGCCCACCAAAGAGCGTAAGAATAAAGTTCATTTTCAAAGACCTGAGCTAAAAAATATTTATATACCTGCTTAAAGCCCAGAAACTAGTGGTTTTATCAAAATATATTTCAAATAAAAGGTTTTATATCTTTAAAAATACAATTTTACAATAAGTTAATTCGTATCTCAAATATTTGCGTATAAATTATGAAAATTGGAATATTTCCCTTATGTAAAAATGATAGTTGCCATCTTTTTTATTATGATAAACATTGCCATAATATACAATTTAACCAAAATCGTTAGAGGGAATTTCGATAAAATCGATGTTTTCTCTTTTTTCTTTTGAGTAAACTAACCTTAATTTTAGGGTTGGAAATCTAATTCCTAAAACCCCAGATAGTAAGTACCAAGCTTTAGCCCAATCAGTAAAATTGTTCTGGATCCAGCCCGAGGTACAGACAGACGGACAGACAGATGGCATCGCCAAAACCACTGTTTTGATTTCAGGGAGTTATGAAACGTCGACATTTATCAAAATCGAGTTGAATTTTTTTGACGATCGAGACCCACTTAGTTCATGGTGACAGCTCAATTTTCCTGGTAGTAGCTCGAGCTATTATTAGAATTAGGTCACAAATGTTTCATTGACTTTGCTATTTTCTCTCGTTCCTAAGCTTAACGGCTGAATAAATAAACTACGCGCATTTATAAAACTCGTTATTGAGGACAAGTCTCAAAGTAATTTGCTCAAGAGGCAATTTACCTCAACAGACGTACGCTTTTGTTAGGATGTTTTATTTCAGTTTTTTATTTTAGCATTGCGTTTTACTAACCGTTCGGGTTATACGTTAATTATTTTAAGGATGAGGAAGGGTGTATTTAAATAAAGTATACTCGCATTTGCATGGAGGAAGAGCGGAAACCATTTAGGGAAAACCAACTTGAGCACACCTACACCCAACCGAGATTGGAACCCTGATATCTCCGTCATCAGCAGTCTAGGGGTAAGGTGTCAGACTTTTGTGCTGGGGGTCCGAGATTCAAACTTCGGTCCCGGCACTAATTTATCTGATTGACAACCTCTTCCTTCACCTCTGACAAGACGTGTATTAAGCACAACTTGTAAATGTGGGGAATTCCAGGCCTGTGCCGTGGTTCGGATTCCACGTTAAACTGTAGGCCCTCCATTTCATCTCACAATCACCCTACCATTTATTACACATGAGCGTAAGTGCGTATAACCCGAATGGGTAATAAGGCGTGACGCTAATAATGATGATAATAATAATAACAATAATAATATGAGAGTAGCGCCTTAAACTATACAGCCACTAAAGCAGGTGGTTTCTTTATTCCATAGGTTTAAAAAAAGGGGGGTTATTTAACGGTCTAAGCTCTGGGTTAGGGATGATTAGAGAAATGTTGAAGAACTGTAACTGTATTAAAGTATAGATACAGTGATATATCATATTTGGAAAGCCATCCCCATCACAAGAAATCTATTATATCGCGATTCTAAGTGCTGTTCATCAGCGACCTGACCAAAGGACGAAGGATAGGTTTGTGAAAGCTTAAGGAGCAAAGGTGGGGATTTAGGTAACGCGAGAAAAGGCCAATGTTTTTGCAGTCTTTATAAAAAAACTTTTTTTTTTTTTGCTGAAATAAATAGAATATTGGTCCAGTAGAAACATAATAGTTTAATTTTCTTCACATGGTGATATCAACATTTTTTGAATATGTCATGAGCATAGCGGCATTAGATGACAAACTTTTTTAATGAAGAGAAAAAGCTGTAATTAAATTCCAGGACAACCTTAACAGATATTTAACAAACGTTGAGGTCACGCACCACGCGAATAAAATTAAACTTAGATTAAAAGATTTAAAAGATTACTTTGGACAAAATAAAGTGTTGTTTATAAATATAAAATCATCAAAAACACTGACATTTTCTTGCATCCCCTGCATCCTAATCTTGAACCAAGGTTGGTCTGGATACAAAATTTTAAAAATCCGATAGATTTTCTGATTTTTTAAAATTGAAAATTTAGTATTATTAAGTCACAGGAGAATGATATGTATTTGTATTCGTTAAGGCTTTGATTGCGTTAAAGTGAGTGTGAGAATAGAATACGACTCGCCGTAAGCGCTTTTTCGTAGCTCATTTGATGATGTTTCTGGCGTTGACGTCTTTATAAAATTGAACTGAAGAATAAACTATAGAAACTTCAACTATCACGATGGGGTGACCTGGTGGTCTAGGGGTAAGGTGTCAGACTGCTATTTTGGCGGCCGGGGTTCAATCCTCGGTCCCGGCAAAAATTTATCTGATTACCAAACCCTTCCTTCACCTCTGACAAGACATCTTTGGCCTCCACCGTGGTTCGGATTCCACGTTAAACTGTAGGTCCTTCATTTCATCTCTCAATCACCCTATCATTACACATTAGCGTAAGTGCGTATAACCCGAACGTATAGTAAGACGCGGTGCTAATAATAACTATCACGATCAAGCATATAGCTCGAACGGGTAGTAAGACGTGGTGCCAAATAGTTGTAATAGTTAAAGAAAAATAAATAGTACGGAACTCCGCACAGACTTTCTCGCTCTATTGTTTAAAATTTGAGATATTTACTCAAAAATCGAAATGTATGTGAAACAAAATAATACATACTAACAAACCAAAGCTTAAATTGTACTATAATTATATAAAACATTTTTTGAGTCCTGGTTTTAAATTTTATAATTTTATTTTTAAGGAATTAATGTCTTCATTTGTATGTTTGGACCGATAAAAAAGATCAATATTTAGTCCCCAAGGGTCAACACTTCATATTAAAATTTCGACTTCCGGTTAAAATATTCGACATTTTATTAGGTGTTGCACATCTTCATGTCATCGCATTGCTATTAAATTCCTCATTTATAATCCTTTTGAGCATTAAAAAATGTAAATATTGACTATTGAGTCTAAAATGGATATAGATCATTGTTGTACATGCATTTCTCCTAAGAATAATAATAATATTTAGCACCACGTCTTACTACCCGTTCGGGTTATACGCTTTCTCCTAAGAGGTTTAAGGAAAAACAACATAAACTTTCTGAGAGACCTATATTTAATTATTAAGTTAAACTTAAGTTTTAATTCTTTACAACTAAATCTTACAAAATTGTATAAATATATTTGCCAATATTACAATAAATTTGGTTTTATAACCATATATTTAATATAAAAGTTGTTAATTTTTAATAGTACTACAATTTTGCCTTGATAAGTTATTTAGTATCTTAAATAGTTGCGGAGGTACGGAAATTTCAGCTTCTGTCAAGTACCTTAAAATTCATTTTCATGGGGAAAAATATATCCAGTCTATTTATAACTTTAATCAAAGCCTAGCTACGAATTTTAATCAAGATCGTTAGAGCCTATTTTGAGAAAATCGATCGTTTTCTCTTTTCGCCCTTTAATAAACTACTCTTAATCTTAAGTCTAAACAGACACACAGACAGAGGGCATTGCAAAGATCACATTTTAGGTTTCATGGGGTCATGAGACGTCAACATCCATCAACATTTCACGTTAGATTTTTTTTACGGTCGCAATACTTTACCTTTAGTGTGTAATGATATTGATTCAGATCAATCTAATATATATATAAAGCAATGGATGAAGGTAATTTTTCTTTGAAGTAACATATGTAGAATATTATTTTATGATTCATCCATGAAGAAACACGCGTTTTTCAGAAATAATGGGAAAAGGATTAAACCATTAAAATATATTTTTATACCATTTTTCCTGTTAAAGGAACAACTACGCAATATTTGGCAAAGACGCCAATTTCCTATACCAATAAGAAGCTAGCTTTCACAACACCTGTCGCCAAGACTCTTTCTATTAGTTAGTTTTTACACTGTTGACGAAGGGAGTAAGAGGCAAGGGGTATGTCATATATAAGCCGTTGTACGTATGATTAAGGGCAGCCAGGCAGCCACACTCCACACACACACAAGTTGCTCTAACACCTACGCTCACACAAGTAACGCAGTCAGGGACTCACTGGCTCTCGCAGTCACAGTCTAACACAGAATACAATAATTTACATTAATATCACAAGTGTGAATTGCTATAAAGTATTTAATTGGAGTATGTATAAGTAATTAACAGATGTCATTTAAATAAACCTTGTGTGAATAAACAGCCATCAATAGTTCTCTTTCTTACATTTATTCATTATACCGTTCTAATTAGTGCTCGACCACGGACCAATTAACAGCTGGTTAAACGGTATCTGTTCCGTACAGTGATGATAGGCGCTCGACCACAGAGCTATAGACAACCTAAACATCATCACAGAATTATTATATCGGAATTAATCCGAAGTGTTTCAATCGACGCCCAACACGGGGTGATTAATTCAATAGTGTTACAAGTATTCGAAAAGTTAATAAATATATACAATTTTGCGTATAGCTTGAAAGTTATTGGTTCTATAAAAATATGCTTCAAATAAAATATTTGTATTACAAATAGATCTACGTATTTGTAATGATATGTAGTTTAATATTTCGAAGAGTTACGGAGATATGATTTAAAAAAATATATAGTTTACCCATCAGGCCGGGAACCTTAAAGTCATTTTGCCGAAATATTGAGGGTAGAGATTTTGTTTGAAATATTTAGAAATGAAATTTAATCAAAATTGTTAGAGCCAATTTTGAGAAAATCGACTTTTTCTCTTTTTGCCCTTCAGTAAACTACCCTTAATTTTAGGGTTGGATATCCAATTTCAAAAATCCCTCAGGGCAACCCTATGCAAACCCTAGATACAAAGTTTTAGCCTGATCGATAAAACAGTCTAAGCTCTAGTTGGAGGTAGGTACAAATAGACAGACGGACATTCAAAAACCACTTTTTCGGATTCGGGGGGGTCATGAAACGTCGAGATTTATCAAACTCTCGATTCGATTCGTTTTTTTTTTTTTTTT
>CABFOV010006187.1:0-29988 GCA_902141375.1 Timema poppense | reverse complement strand
CCCCCACCAATACTCTTCTATGGTGCGCCGAGCTCTGGAGCTATAAGACACCGTGGCTTGCAGGACAAGAGGTTATCACTTCATTGCTATCCCAGGATACAGCACGTCACACGTATCTTCAATCAAGACATATTTACGACTCCAGGGCGGAAGGAACGATGGTACCAAGGAACTGGCCTGATCGGCGGAAGAAGACTGCCACAGCTTTGTAATCAAGTATTCATAGGAATTAGATGGCTGTAATGGCCGTGGTTAGGTTTTAGGAATAGTCTACTTGTTCATTAGAGTATTAATAACTCTTATGTTTTTCATGTAAATGTAGTTTAGTCTTAAACTTTCTGGCTCGCAGTGCTAGACATTGGTGACGTTCTATGTCACTGATATATGCTAGGTCCTTCAGTCCTACAGTTTAGGTAGTAGTGTTTCCCACTCCCTAGCCTGTGCGACCATGTCGTAGTCAGCACTGCCTTCAGACAAAAGAGGCTGTTTAGGATGTTCCAGGCCTAGCAATGTGCCTTATTAGGTGTTGGTCGGCTCTCTTATGAGTTACTTGTGGCACATTTGCCTTATTGTGTTGTTCAACTTGTGGATATATTTGTTCTTTAGGCATGGCTCACGTTTGTAGAGCTATTTAATGACTGTTGTTCAACTTGAATATCTCTTTGCCCTTCTGGCATGGCTCGCGTTTGTAGAGCTTTTTAATGATTGTTGTTCGCCGTGTTGTGGTGCTCAACTTTTGGGTCCTGTTGCCCTTCAGGCATGGCTCGCGTTTGTTACTAATTTTGATATCATCACTTTGTTAGGACGTGTCTTCCCCTTCTGGGTTTGGTAGTCGACCGTTTCGGGTTTGATCACCTCGAGTCTGGCTCAGACCAATTGGTTAATTGCCGGGTCATTATGTGCTTGGCCTAGAACCCTGGATTGGAACTTTCGTCTACAGTTTAGCCGGAATAAACACTGTGTAGCTTGCAACTATTGCAACTAAATTGAAATTAATTAAGCTAGCCTCTCTAGCATGGGTAGTCTTCTTCCCCTGAAGTAAGACTGTTAGAGTATTTAATCAAGTTAACTGGTTAACTTAGAGTGTTGGGTATTCTTGTAAGTGTAATTGTTTATTGACTAATGCGGCGTTTTTGTTTCTAATGGGGAGGCTACCCATACCAAGCATAGCCTGGGATTTGCCTGTGTTGTACTAATGTTGGCGCTTCCCACCTTGAGAACAATTCAGTGGGAAACACTAGATAACTCGCTTAGGGGTTATCAATTTTAGGGATTCATATTTAGCCTAAAACTTCACTAGCTGGATAGTGCCTGTATTATTTTTAATGTATGTGTTGATTTAACTGATCTCATTAAAGTTTATTTGGTTATCTCCATCATTATCTTTACTTTCACTTGTTTTATATCTTTGTATGTTTTCCCTGTTTACGTACCTGGGGTTAAAAGAAAATTAACCATCGGTGCAATATATTCACAATATTTAAATGAAATTTGTAAAAGAGTTGGTAGTAATAATTCCAAGTTATGATACATTTTAATTATTAATATACTAAAATTGTAACAAACATCTAAAAATTAGGTACATTTTAAAATGGACATTTGAGTCAATTACACTTAAAACTAAGTTGAAAAAATAAAAGGATGTGACTATGCATATATTGAAAATTTAATGTATTACTATTGAGAAATGACAGAAAAATTATCAGATTTGAAAAGTAAAAATTGAATTTATTCCTTAGCTGTTGTTCCCTGTTCCTTAATTTCTGGTTGCAGAACTGCAAAGTTATTTTGACTTTGACGACATGTTTCAATGCACCAGCAGCATCATCCTCAGGTCTGATGAGAAAGAAAGAACACACCGAATGAAATTTATAGTTAAGACAAAATGCGCCAGCCAATGTGGTATAACATAAAATTAAAGAAGGCTAATAAATTATCATATTGAAAAAATAAATAATTATGAAACATCATATTTACCAGAAATTAAAGCTATGTAGGTACTTGAGTATATCATGTCGTGTTTTTAAGGGAACTAATAGGAGAATTATAATTAACGTGTTTATATGAAGTGAAAAAGAACAATCTGGAAAAAACGTAATAAGAAGTCAATGATATTCTAAATATAAGAAGATATTTTGTACTGTGATATTGTGGAAATTAGAAAGTAGATAGATATATTATGAATTTATTTATTCATGATAATTTAATTTAAATAAAATAAAATAATATGGGATTGAAGATAGAATGACAATAAAGGAAATTAAAACAGTCCAAGTCTTCTCGACACTGGCCCGAACAGGTCATTAACTACTATGAAAGAATGGGCGGGAGCAGACAGGATTGGAGTTTATTTTTTATTGTTGGTATGCTGAGGGAGTTTTCTTAGGGTATTAATGAGTATTTGATTTTCAAAAATTGTTTGTCCATTTAATACGTTTTTATTGTTAATAAGGCGGTTTTAATAAATATTTTTTTGGCTGTGTTAATTGTTGCACCTTTTGAGGTATTGTAAATTAATTTAATGCTTTTGTTCATTGGGTTTGGTTGATGTCCTGACTGTTTGAGATGTTCAGAAAATTTTGATTTATTTCTATCATATTTGAAATCATTCATATGTTCAGAAAATCTAGTAGAAATTTGGTGGTCAGATTTTCCTATGTATACACAGCTGAGTTGATAAATGCAACTTTTTCGTATTGGTTGGTTATGTTCAGGTTATAGTTATTGTTAGTGCTGAAGGCTACCTTTAATTTGTGTTTTTTGAAGATATTGATAAATTTATTAATTCTTTTCCCTGTATAGTTGAACTTAATCCATTTGATATCTGAATTTGATTTAGAATTACTGAGAGTGGATTTGTTGGTAAGTTGTGATTTTTGTTTTTGAAGGATTCGGTAAACTAATGAATGGCAGTAACCATTGGAAACAGCAAGTTGTTTGATAAAGTTAAGTTTATTTTTGAAGTTCGTTTTGTTGAGTATGAAGTAGTTTGTAGGTAAAACTGTTGAAATCAGCTCTTTTGTAAATTGTAGGGTGATTAGAATCATTTGGGATGATTGCATCAGTATGCGTGAGTTTCCTGTAAATTTTGTATTCAAAATTGTTATGTTTGTTTCTGGTTATATTAATATAAAGGTAGTTTATGTTTTTATTGATTTCATGCTCTAAGGTGAATTTGAGTTGAGAATGAACATTATTATGATTGGGAGTCAAATCAAGTGAAGATGAGTTATTATCTTGTTCATAGATTATGAGTATGTCTACATATCGACAATATAACTTTATGTTGATGAGATTTTTGAGGTGGCTTATTATTTTATCATCATTGTGTTGTAAGAAAATTTCATGCATAAGACATGAAATAGGAGAACCCATTGCTAAACCATCATTTTAAGAGTAAAATTTTATATTAAATTGGAAATAGTTTTGATAGAAAATAGATTAGAGGACAGATTTAATTTGTTTGATATACTGGTAATCAGAAGAAGCATTATTATTTATTAAAATGGTTTTGTTAATGTTAATGGTTTCATTTACAAGTACATTTGTGTATAAGTTGGAAATATCTAGTGATAGTAGTTATGAGTGAGCATTTAAAGGAACATTTTTAAGTTTTTCAATTAGATCATAAGAATTTTTTACATTGTAAATGTATGGAAGTTGTAAGTTATGCTGGGATATTTTGGCTATATTTTTTTGCTGCCTTAAATGTTGGGGCGTTTTGACAATTGACAAGGTGGTCGTATAGGAATGTTAGGTTTATTAACTTTTGGTAAAGAGGTAAAGTTAGGTGATTTCTGATTCATATTAATATATTTGAAAATATTTTGGGAGGAAATATTAAAGGTGCGTTCTTGAGTGAAGTTTTTATTGCTATTTGGTATTTGGTTGTGGGATCACTTTTTAACTCAGGGATATTGTTGTTGTTGATAAAATCCATAGTGTTTGAAACGTAATCGATATGATTGATGAGAACAATGGTGTTTCCTTTATCTGCTTTAACATTGATGACATTATCTTTTTTTAAATTTATTAGTGATTTGCTTGAGAATGATGTGTTGTTTTTGGTTTATTTTGTTACTATGGTTATTTAGAATGATTGTATGTATTTGGTTGGCAACGGGATGACTAGTTTTATTTTTTGTTTTAGGATCAATATGCTAAATGACTTCTTCACTGTCAATGATATAAGAATGGACTTTATTAGCGAGAGAGTAGTCTTGGCAATTGAATTTGTAACCTTTCTTAAGTATAGATTCTTGCATCCAGAACTCAAAGAACAGGGAACTACAGCTAAGGAATAAATTCACATTTTCCTTTTCAAATTTGATATTTTTTCTGTCATTTCTCAAGAGTAATACATTAAAATAATTTTCAATATATGCATAGTCACATCGTCCTTTTATTCTTTCAACTTAGTCTTAAGTGTAATTGACACAAATGTATATTTTAAAATGTTCCTAATTTTTAGATGTTTGTTACAATTTCAAAATATTCATAATTAAAATGTATCATGTACTACCAAATCTTTTACAAATATCATTTAAATATTGTGCATTTATATTATATTTATATTACATATTTATGTTTCTTTCACGTCAATCTAGTATAACTTGTCCAACTTAAATTAAACTAAAATTGAATTTTATTTTTCTTAATATTCTTAAACGTTCCTTACTAAGCACTTCAAATATTATTTACTTCTTCATCATTACCTTTTATTGCAATATGTTCACAAACAAGTAGTAAATAACTAAACAAGAAACTAAATAATAAAAGGTAAATAACTAATTCTGAGGTAAATAATACCAAAGTTTTATCATAGTATAAAAGTTAAAATAAAAATATATTTAACTAAACATTAACATTTAAATAACACATTTTAGGGATATTAATATCAAAATTTTGTCGACGTCAAAAAGTTAATAACTAGTTTTGGGTTTAATTTAGGTCCATCTGATTCAACGTAATGAATTCAGTCAAATTGTTGTAATCTGTGTAAGCCATTGATTGACAAGGAGTATACAGGATCTTAATTAAGTTTAGTGGAGTTGATCTTTGGTCATAGGCGGGTTCACCTGTGAGAACTTGTGATGGGGATGGCACAGGCGACGACTGTGTTGACACAGAATAAGAGTTCTGCGGTGATGATACATGCGATAATTGACTGGCTCCATGAAACGAAGGCTG
Source organism: Timema poppense (assembly GCA_902141375.1). Classification (NCBI taxonomy): domain Eukaryota; kingdom Metazoa; phylum Arthropoda; class Insecta; order Phasmatodea; family Timematidae; genus Timema; species Timema poppense. The sequence continues at coordinate 24,798 of CABFOV010006187.1, read as the reverse complement.
GCGAATTTTTCGTCGTAAAATCCCATTTCCAAACTAAATACAATATCGTCTATGTGATTTCTTGCTATTGAAACAGCACGGTAACTTCGGCCAACAGCTCGCATCCTGCTCGCTACGTTTTCACCATAAGTGGTAAACTCATATTTTCAATTAATTGACTCTCGGACACTGCGTATGAATTTGTACGCCTCCTACACTTGCTAATTTAACCTTTTTTTTTAAAGGTAATGTTACCTTTTTAATTGGTGCTGATTGTACCTGAAAAATGGCTTGTTCATTGGTAGTCCCTGGAAGTTCTCGCTCAATTTGAGAGGAAGAATCTTCAAACGCATGTGCTTCCCCTTCAACAATAGAACCCCGGTCACCACAGCTGTCGACATCAGAAGTTTTATTACCTTTATTAACAGCATTTCCCTGAAGAAAAAAAAGGATTTTAAACAAACCCATTATGTAGTATTGAAGTAGCTGAAGATGATATACAAATTATTAATACGTATTTTAAAAGCTCCACGAAAAAAACCAAATCTCAGAAGCAACTATTTTAACTATTCCATTCCATTTTCATTACCAGAATGATATTGAAATCTTGTATTTATTGATAAAATTAACTTGATTAAAACAATTATGTGTGTTCTGTATTTTTTAAGGTACCAGCCACAGAATAGGACTGGCTTGACATTGTAGACGGGTTCTTCACGAAGTGGAATTTTCCTCACTGCATAGGGGCCTTGGACGGAAAACACATACAAATCGAAGCACCAGAAAACAGTGGAAGTGTATATTACAATAATTATAAAGGAACCTTCAGCATTTTTTAAAATGGCTATTGTGGATGGTGAATATAATATTACGTTCGCTAATGTAGGATACCAAAGAAAGATTTCAGATGGTGGTATTTTCAAAAGTACTACGTTTTACAATGACATAGTTAGCAATAAATTAAGCCTGCCATTATCAACAAAGCTACCTGGAATTTCTGGCGTATCTATTCCTTATGTACTTGTGGCAGATGATGCTTTTGCACTAAGCAATACTATTATGAAGCCCTTCCCTGGTACCTATCCAAAAGGACCCGTGGAAAGGGTGTTCAACTATAGGTTATGCAGAGCAAGAATAATTATTATTGAAAATGTATTTGGGCTATTGTTTTCAGTTTTTAGAATATTCAGAAAACCTATACCACTGGAATTTAAAAGGTAGAATCGGATGTTCTTGCTTTTGTTTATTTACAAAATTTTCTTAGGGGGAATGTAACGTCTACTCGCTCTTACTTACCATCAGGTACATTTGACATGGAAGATGTTGAGACCAGTGACCTTATTCCTGTTTCATGGAGAACGGATGAACTAGAAAGTAATCTATTAGATTAGATCTGCAATCTGTTCCTAAAAGAAGTCCTGTGGACGCTAAAGAAATACGAAACGAATTTGCCAAGTACTTTGTGTCGAATGAAGGAAAGGTGCTATGGCAAGAGAGATTTGCTTAAGTTTATGCAAAAATATATATATTATTATATAAATATATATTTTTAAATGTAGTTTTCTACGTGTGCTAAGTACCTATTCTTTTTATTTAACTAACTATACTAAGCTATTAACTATAATTATATATGTGTATATATATAGTCCTAACTGTATATATATATATTAATATAGTGTATATAGGTAATATACAGTGTTATTACTACAGTGTTGTTCAAATGAAATGTTGTTGAAATGAAACAAACACACATAACGTAAACAAATAACATAACAAACAAAAAACACACACAAATAAGATAAGTTTAAATTGGGATATCGAATTTTTGACAAGATTCGCAATATAGTACTTCTTCCTCTGAGCTGTGAGAAAGTAAAAATTGAAACCAATATTGAAAATAACTCAAAAGAATTAGTACAAACCTTTTTACTTGTGGATCTACTTCCCAACGATTCGTTGTTCTCGTACAAAAAGTTAGGTAGTTGTACCAGCTCCACTTTTTTCTCTCTGGTTTCTCTTGTTTTGTTCTTTTCGGAATTGAGTCTTGAGAGACTTGATTATTTTAACAATCTCTCCTCCCTCACAATTTAGATGCTCTGCAATTGCTCGCACTGCATTCCCCTTTTGTTCNCCCCCCCCACCCCTTTTTGTTCCTCTCGCGATACTCTTTGGAATTAACTTGCCACAAAGCAGGGGCTGTGTGGAGTAGTTATATTAAACGTAGAAGATTTTCTTGTATCCACATCATTCCATAAAAAAAAAATCAAAACATACGTGGCAGTTGGGTATTTTATAGCATGTACGATACAAGGTAACTTAAATTATCATTATTTTTAACTCAATTTAATTCCTGGCCGGAATCAGGTTGTAACCCTCAAAATAACAAAAATTGATTTTTTGATGATTATAATTACTGCAGATAGCTATTTAAATATAAATATTTTATATTTATATATAATTATTTTATATAAATATTTGTATATGTTTAAATATATTTAAGTCTAAATACTGTATTTAAAATATTTGTTGATTATATACAAATGTACTAACCGAAATATTGGGATCAGGGTGTTGACTGCTCTCTTGCAAATAGACTCAAGCAAACAAAAGTCGTCCGACTGGCATCGCTGCTTGATCTACGTACACATTGGACGATTATCGGCCGACGCGAGTCGCTGGACGATGTTGCCCGACGATATTTATCGTCGAGTGGGCGGAGCCAGAATCGGCCAATTGCTGAGCGGCGGATTATCAAAAGAACGTTGCTGTCGTTGATTCTTCCCTCCAGAATGGAAAACATTGCCAATGTGTACGCAGCTTGTAATGATATGAATTTTTCCTGTCTTTTTAATATTCGCGATCATATTTTAAAGTAAATATAATAATATTTCTTCTTTTCAGTTAATATAATGTAAACTCATCTTTTCTAGACTACGGCCATGTTTCTTTTTTTCTTTGATTTAGCTGCACGTGTCAGAAGCATGGTTTTATTTCCGGGTTAATACGCAGTAAACAAATAGCAGGTGCAGAGTAGCACATCTGNCGCTAATATAAAAACTAACCCTATTGGTCGATGGAAAGAAAGCAAGGAGTGGTCGGGGTTGACATGCTCGACTCGAGAGGACGCTAGCTTGTTAGACGGTCATTCTTTACTTTCTACTCTTCTACGGCAGACGAGATGGAAGCGTTTTGCAACATTAAGTGGTGGTTTATTTTAATTACAAAACAACTTAAGGACAAATAAAATTGTCGTTGTGACAGCAAAACACAGTATTTCTCATTTATTGGGCAGATTTATCTCAACATCTAGTCCAATATTTATTGTTTAAATTACATGTTTTACAAATGGCGCACCAATGTGGGCCAACAGCCACAATCTTTCCGTGACTTTACAATTGGCGTACTCAACGCGGGGCATTCTTCAAGAAGATCCATTCACACCGTTACAATTGGCGCACAACGTGGGGCATCCAGTATTCAGTACTTTACAATTGACGTCACAACGCGGGGCATCCATTCACACCGTTACAAGCGATGTCAGTCGGCTGACTTTTGTTTGTTCGAGTCTATATGCAAGCGAGCAGCCAACGCCCTGATCTCAATATCTCCACTAGCCAAATACCTCAAAGGCCCTGCTAGCCTCACTTCTGGACATATGGGGTCCCTAAAATTAGTACATATTTCAGTAATCATGAGTGCTACCATAGTAAGTAACTCTTCAAAATCCGATTTAGTCATTCGGAGAAAATTTTTAAACTAGCTTCCATCGTTTAATAATAATTCAGACATTAAATTCGTCCCTTGATTCACTCCCTTTTTAAACAACTCCTTTTTCCACCATCGCCTTTTACGCTTTTGCGTGTTTTTTAATTACAATAAAAGTGGCCGCGATGCCAGAAGTGGTTAAGGGAGGCATCACAATTGCAATAACTAGAGGAACTTAAGTAGATGTTGGCAGTGAATGTTGCTGCTCTATATGGACAGGCAAAATCGGCGGAGACTATTGCCTTGGACAATTCGGCTGCCTGACTTGATCGAGAAATTTGTCAAGCGACTCGCGTCGGCCGATAATCGTCCAATGTGTACATTAGCTTAAGAGGCTCACACACATGTCCACAATCTACACTGAAGTCAAGACTCACAACAAAGCAGTGAATAACCTATCGGCCTACACACTCTTCATCCATGAGGCCACTCAAAACAAAGGCCTTAGACACAACTAATTGCTCAAATTAATTGCATCGTAATTCCTTGATAAATTTAAGCAGTAACTCCATTAATTACACTATCCAATGGAATAAACACAAACACTACAAAGTTTTGCCACTTGATCAAGCAGTCACACTTCCCACATGGTACTTCTGATGGTCCGACGGGCAGAGTAAGACCATCTAATGCAACTTTCTATTATCTTCTGAGTAGGCCTACGTATAGTAATTCTAGCATCGTCACGATGATAAACGTAGATTATTATTAGCACCACGTCTTACTACCCGTTCGGGTTATATGCACTCACGCTAATGTGTAATGGTAGGGTGATTGTGAGATGAAATGGAGGACCTACAGTTTAACGTGGAATCCGAACCACGGTGGAGGCCTGGCATTCCCCACATTAACAAGATGTCTTGTCAGAGGTGAAGGAAGGGTTCGGTAATCAGATAAATCTATGCCGGGACCGAGGATTGAACCCCGGCCGCCAGCACAGAAGTCTGACACCTTACCCCTAGACCGCCAGGTCACCCGATAAACGTAGAGTTAGAAGAAGCGAGCTGGGAAATTGCCTTTAATTGCAATATTTTTTAGGTCATCAAAACATAGTATGTATATTATACATACATTGTTGGTGGGTAGTTACTTTCCACCTCATTCTTCTACTCGTATTACTAGCTTTTTTTAAGTTTAACATAATACGTTATGCTCTTCAACTTTCATTTGACAAAGTAACGAGAATAATAATAAGACACAAACTAATAACTACATGTTATATTTAATATTCGTAGTTTATTGATTTATAAACAGTTCTAGTTCAATTTTGGGGTCTAGCGCCTCCATTGGGGCATGTTGTAATCACTTACGCCAGGCCGTTCAGAATGGCTGTTAAGGTATGCCATCCAGGTAATTGAAATGTTGCTACTAGCTCCACGCAACACACAACTAAATCACACTTGTCAGGTGAAGATAGCAACCACGATGTAACCTCTGTCAGTAACGACCTTGCTCGTTCCGCTTTATCCCCTGGGGCCGCGTGTGGCTCAGTCCATTCTCTTTAGAGAGCCGTGGGCTGAGAGAGGCAGTAGGGTAACGTTGGGGTAGGTCCTGGGCCTCTGCCGACCTCGACGCGGGTCTAGGAGGGGCGTCCGATCGATAGCAGGCGTCTGGCGTCGAGCAGACAGCGTCTGGATTGAAGAGAGCCAAACTAGGGGGGAGGGAGGTTGTTGATGGGACGGTGCGCTCCACGGGCAGTCTCTCTGACGTTCCTAAGGGAAGGATTTTTTTTGTTATTTATTGGATCACGTATTGGTAAATGCTCGTTAAATTCCCATAGGGAATGTCTGGGGGTGAACGTTTTGAGTCTGTTCCCCAAGAAACAAACTATTTTTTTCCCTTCATCTATGCATATTATGTGATGGTTTACAATTTTTGTTGATACCTCTCACTCTCTCACACAAACACACGCACACGCGTGCTCGCACCACTAACGTAGAGATTTGAGATTTTAAAAAAAGTTCTACATATTTAAATCGAACAGGTTCGATTGGAGATATCCCCAGTTTCAAAGTTTCCATTTCAGTGTAAAATCCTAATAACGTTAACAACAGAAACTATCGCATCGGCAGCTGCACGATCAAAAGCAGGGATGGAAGACACGCAGCATTAATTGCTATCCAAAGTAGTTTTTACTCAATCATCCATGATATATTATGAAAAATGTTTATATCTGAAGTATCCACATCTCTCTCTCTTTACCTAGCTGCACTTAATGGATAGTTTAGAAATTAGAAGTAGCGCTATGCGGCCACAACAAAAATCATAATCTTGGACTTCGGCTGCATCTTTGCCTCGTATGTTTCAAAATTTGCTTCTCCTTCCAATTTATAAAGTGGCTTCACGCACCTCATGGTCTATATCAGTGGTAACCAAATGGTGGACCACGGTCCGCATCCAAAACATTGACATTTTTAAGGATCTTTACGAGATAGCGATAAACAGAAGAAATTATGCTATTTTGGCGGTGGGCGAGTAGTAGACACGGATGGCCAGCAATAATAAATAAGTAAAATAACTAAAAGGAAGGAAAATAATGTTTTTAAATTAGTATAGTCCTAAAGGGCTTGAGCTTGGCGTCACTGTTAAAGTTTTGACGGAGCGTGGAAGTATGTCGAGATTTTAAAACGGACCGCCATCAAAAATAATTGGGTACCCCTGGTAGTTATACTTAATAAGTTTCAAGCCTGTATTAAAATTATTTGCAGTCATGGTGGGGGTCGGTGACTGGGCAGATGGCCCACTGACCTGCCTTGTGACATCGCCGTTGGTTGAATGTATCTCGACTCGACCCCTGACAAGGATGGAGATAGGTGGATTCTAAGGAAATGCACCAATATTTTTCTTGAGGGAAAGGTGGGGAAAAAAAAAATCATGACACGGATAACCACACCTGGTGCACCCAGCCAAGGTTAGAACCCCAATAACTCAGACCAGAACCAACTAAGTCCATCTAGTGTGATTAATAAGAAGGCCACCTTCCGGACCACTGAGATATATTGCAGATGTCCAGTAATTCCACATCATTAAAAAAAAGTTTGTTATTTAAAAATATGGTTCACGCTCAAATGCATGTGAAAAGTATCTAAAGGTTCTTGTAAGACTGAAAACCTTAAATTTTGTGTATAATCAAAATATTACAAAATGGGAGAATTAAGCTCATTTTATAGGACGTTTCAAGGGAAATGTTGCATTTCTGAAATCACAATAAATTATTGGAAACAATATAGCCTTCCTCAAACAAATAACGTTAATTTATGACATGGCCATAACATAACAATCTAAGATAATTGAAGATGGTTTTAGTGTTCTTAGAAGCTTCAGCGCTGTCATTTCCATAAGAAATACAGCGATGCCCTTAAAAGGTGATCAGTTCAGGTCAGCGACACTGGTAATTATTGATTATTAAATAAAAAAATAATTCCATGCCGTGAGCACGCAAGCTATATCGACATAGAGGCCACCATCGCTAGCGATGAGAATACCAGCATTTGTGGATAGAGGGTCTCATGTTGTCAGCACAATCAACCCTCCTGCCATTACTTATTTTTAGTTTTCTAGACTGGAGCTGCTGCTTATATATTCAAGTAGCTCCTCATTTGTCTTCAAGAGGCTGAATTGACCCCATTCCAAACCCCCTGCTTCACAGAGAGCTTCTGTAAGCACCTGGGATCGAACCCGGGACTTCGGGATTTGTGGTCAGAAACTCTGACTGTTAGACCACAAAGGCGGTCAATTCATTATTAATTCGAGCGTAATTCAATGTTGGACAGTTTTACCAGACGGGTGACTGGTTCAGAGGACCCCATGGATCTGTGTATTGATCTGGGAACACGGGTTGGGTCCAGGTAAAAGGGCGGGGGCGAAGGGGAGTAGACGCCCTGACCCATATATAGACAAGTCGCTAACCCCTGTACCCCCTTCTCTGCCATCCCAATTCCTCTTGCAGCGTCATCACTGATACCAAGCGGCGCATGAGTGAATTGCCTGGCGACGGTGATTTGTCATTTGGTGAGGTCAGTGTTGCCTCCCTTTTAGAGAAGGTCATTGGTCCCGAGAGTAGCTAGGGGTCAAAGAGAGGGGACATCAAACATTTCATGCTCTTATTTTTAGATATACATGAAGTAATCAACCATTAGTGTTTACATTTATTCCTTTTATGCCGCTAGTTCCTCAAAAATAATAATTTATTTTTTACATTAAATACAAAACTATGAACCTTCCCCTCCCAAAGGCTTATACAGATTGGGTTCCAGGCCCTTCTGGAATATGTTGGACGCCCCCTTAAAGAGGGGTCCACAAATACACATAAACTAATAGATGTAAATCTAATGTTCAAGGTTTTTTCTTTTCTTTAGAAATAACTTACAGCTATTTAAATTAGTAATACAACTAAGATATCACAACGATTACAGTTCTCTTCTCACACTCACGTATCAACGAACATCACTTGATGGTGGGATGCATCACCACTTTAATATAATAATCAAAGCCCGGATCCGGACAACTGGGCACCGCAAACTGAATGAGATCAACTGGGAGCTTGCGAACTGGGCACTGAGACAACTGGGCGCGGCCTTAAAAAGGTGTGTTTTGATTGTAAAAAATAAAAGAAAGTTAGGTTATTTTTCCTGTTTTATTATGTGTTTGACTTTTTTTAATTTGAAATATCACGTAGTCTTACTTTATAAATACAAACAAATTAAGGTTCCTCTGTTCTGTTTTTTTTTAACTTCAACAATGAATATTTACGTAGAAAACAACTATTACTTTTTACACTGGCGCCCAGTTGTCTTGGCACCTAGTCTTGCCAGCACCCAGCTGGACGCGCCTGGTTGGAAGTACCCAATTGCCAGTTGTCCTAGACCGATCAAAGCCTTATCGAAAACAGCCCCTTCCTCTGAGATTTTATAATCTGAACATTTTAGCAATTTATTTTTTATCTCTAGTTTCCTTTATTTGATTGAATTTTATTTTCAGTAGCCCTATATGTAATAAAATATATCACTTATTTTGTTTCAACTCGGAAGTAGCTCACCTTGATGGACACATGGACTAAATGTCAGGCTCACCTAGTCCATTGACGGAGAAGCTGGGATTTGAATCTCAGTCAGTTGTACTGAAAGTGTTTCTCCTAAATGGCTTCATGCTCTCCTGCACGCAATTATGAATCAGTTTATTCTGAAGTCTATCATACTCATCCTTAACCCACTAGGGGTGTTTCATAAACGCTTATAGCACGGGCAGGGAGAAAGACATGGAGGAAAAAAAAATCATGACTTCCCAGTCACCGGAAATCCAGTTTATTGCGTGTTTTTAGGCTTAGATCACTTTACCAGTAGAGACGGATAAAAAAAATGAGCGTGTCGGATGCCAATATAAAAATAAAAAGTTCTGAATGAATTAAACTCGATGAAAAGCACGCATTCAAATGTTGTTATACATTTACCTTCCCCTTCCTCCATCCGTTATAGAATAAATTATTGAAATTGTAAAATGTCGCAGAGGCCGACACACGAATGTCACACGTACACAAGCGTGACTTGGCGTGACCATATACGCGACTGCAATTTGCTCTATGTCACAGATACATTTTAATATATCATTATTCTCAGGGCTGCCCTGAAATTTGATCGTTTGCAGGGCCCCCAGTTATCTGTCCCATCTCCACCTTAGCCCCTCCCCAAAAGTAATAATTATAAACTTAATTTTTGTCTAATGTTATTACAGTAGTTTGCATTTTTACATAAATTTTCATAAGTTTAAAGTATCAGGAAATACCTTAAAGGGCAAGTACATGTAATAATTAATGCTATAATCCTATACTCCGTGTTTTTATACATATAAGGGTTGATGTATCCACTACCCTTAGTTCTATTAACTTCCCCAACAAAATTTATTTGTAAAAAGGTACATAGAACAGCTATGCCAAGTTTGAATTAAATCCGTCGATGTGTTCAAATGTTATCGTGAGACATTCCACCACTGACAAACAGACGAATGCAAATCGGTTGATTTAAAACCGAAAAATCACTTTACTCATTCATTTTATAAAACCACATGGCTATGCTGATAATATTGTATATATCGCATACACAGGGAGTCTACTATATGAGCGTGCAATTAAAAATTCCCCACCCCGGCTTGTATTTTTCCCCTCTGTCGCCTAAGAAAGCTTGGGGTCCTAGAAATCGCGGGGCCCTGTGAGACTGCACCATTCGCACACCCCTAATGGCGTTCCTGATCCCTCTATGACACCGCATATCTTATTTGAACGCAGGGATAGTGTGGTGAAGCTGACTGGTTGAATTACATATCTTGTTTGAACGCAGGGATAGTGTGGTGAACCTGACCGGTTGAATTATATATTCTTGTTTGAACGCAGGGATAGTGTGGTGAACCTGACTGGTTGAATTACATATCTTGTTTGAACGCAGGGATAGTGTGGTGAGCCTGACTGGTTGAATTACATATCTTGTTTGAACGCAGGGATAGTGTGGTGAACCTGACTGGTTGAATTACATATTTTTTCGGTAGTAATTTCAGATGATTGACTCATAGGGGCAAGGAATATAATTGTAAATACATTGATTGTAATATTGAATTATTATATTATTTTATTTATAGCCGTGTCTTAATACCTGTTCAGGTTACACGAATATATGATAACTCTAATGGTGTATGGATGAAGGAGGAAGAATTTTATAGGTAATGTATCCGAGTTTATGTGGAAGAAGAGTTAGAAACTTTCTAGGAAAAACCACCCTCAGTAGACCTGACTGGGATTCGAACCTCTATCTCAACAGTATAAAACGAGAGTGCCACTTTAAGCCACTCGGCCACTGAAGCGGGTCATATTGAATTGTTGACATATTGATATATGATCTGACATATGATCAGACCCGACGCCAGTGATACAATCAACCACCAAGCGTTGTAGACCGTAGTCGACACGTGAGTGTGAAAAAAGAAATGGAAATCGGTGCTTGATTGGAATTCATTTGCTAATGTGGCGTCCTGGAGAAATTATTTATTTATTTAGCACCACGTATTACTACCAGTTTGGCTAATATACTTAATTAATAATTATGCTAATGGGAAGGTTGAATTTAGAGGAAGTGAACCCGAATTTGTGTGGAGGGAGAGTGAACAACTATTTAGGAAAAACCACCCTTGGTTCACCCGAGGGAGATTCGAACCTCGATCTCCTCGTTCTTGGCAGTCTGTCTCAACACGAAACTAGCGCGTTATCCAACTACGCCACCGAGGTGGGTTTGAGAGAGATTAAACTCAAGAGGGAAATTCCAAACTTGAGATCTCTCGTTTGTGATCGCTTCATTTATACAGCTGGAAATAGTATCCATCCTACATCCCTAGTGATAGGATTAGGGCTTGGGACCAGACCAGGCACACGTTTAGTTTTTTCTCATCGAGTTTTAGTTTATAGGCAGTGACGGTGCGTAGCTAAAATTAGTGGGGGTTCTGCTCCAAAAAAATTTTAGCCTTTGTTTTAAAATTGTGTAAAAGGAAAAAAACATGTATAAAAAGAAAATTTATTCAGGGACTTGAAAAAATCTTAGCAAAATAACATTTTTGACTTACTTTAACTTAAATTGTTACAGCTCAAGCTCGATCTATTCATTTAAAAATTAAATCCATTCTTCTTGTTTTAATTTGCGCAAAAAGTTAAATAATTTTCTCCTTGATCTCTGGATGACAATTAAGGAAATTTTTCTCCATTGAAAGTACTGCAAGCCCATCAAGTCTTTCTGTTAAATAAACGAATCGAAAAAAATCAATTAGAATAGCTGGAAGCAGAATAATAATCTAATTCTACACTCTTCTACACTTTATCCCATTCAAGAATATGGTACACGGTTTTTAAGCACAACACACGTTGAGTAAAAAAACACACTTCCTTCTACCATCACGTCAGAGCCGGCACTACGAGAGCAACAGTGCTCTCTCTCCCTGGCAGTCCCACCTTCCTCACCAACCCCTCCTATGTGCGCATGCGCACAACAGTCAAACACCACGTCACTGGCACTGTGAAGCGCACAGTTCCATACAAAACATTTTTGTATCTTTTTCATAAACTGGGGGATGGCTACTGAGGTACTAACATTAAGCTTAAGGAATATATATTGTACTACAAAAATAAAGAAAGAATTAAAGAAAAAAAGGACTCATTATATTAAATGTAATCGATAATATCAAGTGGAAATAGGAGGCGCTGCAGTTCCGCAGTGCCTATACATGAGCCGCCACTGTTTATAGGCCTAGCACAAAGTCTAATAACGACTTAATTTGAATGGTAGGGATTCACGAGGTATAGATGGGTATCTACCGAACATCCATTTTTAAAAATTCAATGGAGAAGGTTCGATATTTGTGTCATCGATGTTTGTTGGTTGATAATTTTGAAAATACATGTTTTTTACTGATGTTCAAGAAACCAATATATATAATATACTTTATTTTTATGATATATTAGCAGAGGTACCCGGCGTTATCATGCAATTACTTATAGCGTGATTTTATTTATTGCGTGATTACTCTGGACAAGGTTTTTTTTTGCTTCAAATAAACAGAAAAAAAAAGTATTTTATCATCTAAACCTAATTTTAGTATATTTAAAAAATCTAATACAAAATTTAAAATTCCAGCATGTTTGTACACTGGTCTACTAATTTTAAAATCGCATACCTATGAGAGTGATAGCTATCTCGCACCGCTCATGACGGACAAACTTTTTTTATTAATATAGAATATATATATATATATATTATGTAGCTAAATAATATAAATATATAATTTACATACATAAATAATTTACGACAGATTGTTATTGTTCTAATGATTGAAATGAAAACTATAAATTACTCTGTTTATTTTAAAGATATTATTTCTTATGATTTTTGTTTATGAAACTAATTTTTTGAAATGATTTTAAGCCTTTAGATTTAGTTATTAAAAAATACATTTTGTATTTGTTTGAAAACAAATCCTTGGTGATTTTATAATTTAAATAGATGTTTTGCAAACGATGGATTTTTTACATAAATGTTTAATGCTCGATGTTCATCATTACAGGGCCACTATAAAATGAACGCACTTTCATTAAAGTGGAAAGATAAATAGAATATGGAATCTAAATACATAAAGTTATCTTATTTCAGTGGACACGAAACTAAGTTTCGTACCTAGAACTCCTAGGTGACGGCGACCAATATCGAGGTTAGTCTGACACCTACGACCATTGAATGAGCCATTGGTTGTGGGGCGTTCATATTTTTGAGATAGTAGTTTGAAGTTCGATAAAATTTAATTCCTAAGATTGTGGCCTACCTTGGATCATCGAGTAGACTAAAGAGGGTCTATTTCAGCAATGGCGCTGTGTAGTAATTGGACAGTGCTGCGCTCTGTTATCTAAGGACAAAGTTATTGTGAACCACTGCTTTCTTAAAGAGGCCGCCTACCGGAGCGCTGAGACGCGTTGCAGACGCCTACCAAATCATAAATCCCGCATTATTCCAAGGAGTAGTTTGCTATATCAAAATATGGAAGGACAGAATAACGTACCTCCAAAATGATACTGTGGGCCAATTTAATAGTCAGACTTTGTGCCCCTCAAGTGCGGTGCAGCACTAAATACAAGATTACACCTACCTAGACCAGAATGTAATAGGGAACTGTCCCATTCCATTTGAGTCTGTGTGTCATCTCGTATTTTGGTTTCAAGATACACTGAAGGCATACTTAGCTTGTCATTGAAACTGGCCCATTCCATTTGAGTCTGTGTGTCATCTCGTATTTTAGTTTCAAGATACACTGGAGGCATACTTAGTTTGACAATGAAACTGGCCCATTCCATTTGAGTCTGTGTGTCATCTCGTATTTTGGTTTCAAGATACACTTGAGGCATACTTAGTTTGACATTGAAACTGGCCCATTCCATTTGAGTCTGTGTGTCATCTCGTATTTTGGTTTCAAGATACACTTGAGGCATACTTAGTTTGACATTGAAACTGGCACATTCCATTTGAGTCAGTGTGTCATCTCGTATTTTGGTTTCAAGATACACTTGAGGCATACTAAGTTTGACCATGAGACTGACCCTATGTCACAGGCTTTGGTAGTAAGTTTGACTGCGCGTAGATTGTGATAATCACCTGAAATAAGGTAAACTACACAAATCGACAAAGAGGTGCAAAAACTAGCGTACAGAACGAATTAGTTTTATTCGACAAACTAGACAACCATTTTGAGCTTAATACACTAGTTTCAGGCATGTCCTATCTGCAGCCCGCTTGCTGTGCGACCCGTCAGATCAAATCGAAATACTTAAAATGGTATACATAAGTAAAAAATTAGTTTAAAAAATATATATTTGGGCATTAGGTTTCATAAATGTTATGCATAATCATATCTAGACCTGAACTTAGTATACCTGACCACTCAATCACGGGACAGCCAGGATGGAACCAAGGTTATCTAGACCTGAACTTAGTACACCTGACCACTCAGTCACGGGACAGCCAGGATGGAACCAAGGTTATCTTGACCTGAACTTAGTACACCTGACCACTCAGTCACGGGACAGCCAGGATGGAACCAAGGTTATCTAGACCTGAACTTAGTACACCTGACCACTCAGTCACGGGATAAGCAGGATAGAGCTAGGGTGTCATAGACCACTCAGCTACAGGGCCAGATTGGATGGAGCTACGGTGTCCTAGACCACTCAGCTACAGATCCAGGCACTCCTGTCTAACCACAGAATCAGGGTGAATGACACTCCCCGCCTTTTTTTTTTATCAACAAAACTAAACCCTTGGAGCGATCCCTGTGTGCTGCAGCCGTTGTCAGGGCTCTGGCTGCGTAAATAGGGTGTATGATATGGGTCGGGGGTGTGGTACGTCTGGGTCGTTGCCCTTCACCCCACCCAACTCAACCTCCCTACTCGCAGGGTCATAACCCGATCCAGGGGCAGGGTGTGCCAGGTCAGTTACACGAACACAGCGTCATATGAGACCCTATCTCGTCTGTATCAGGAAAATGGAAAATGGTGGGAATGTTGGGTCTTACTTACCCTTTCAAAGAGGCCTTGAATCTTGTGATCTTTCAGTACATTCAATTTGAATTGTTAATATCCCCTCCCTCCTTGATTTTCTAGCCAATTTTTATATTTTCCTTTCATTTTACCATTCGATCAATATCAGAGGTTTTCAACCTATTTTCGGGTGCGCAGACTGCGCTCTCATTTTTTTTTCGTAAATACTTACCTCAAATAGCCTAATACTTTTTTTTCCTAATAAATACATTAATTTAAACCAGGGTTCCCAAATTCGCAGCCCACGGGCCACATCCAGCCCGTGAAACATACCTGACCAGCCCGCTTGTTTGCAATTCTTTTTTATTCGCTTACTATCCAATCTGCATTCATATATGCACACAAAAAATTATAATTTAATTTTAGTGTGGGCAGTTTGGAATAACAAACATACTTCAAACTATTTCAAACTGGTTTTTTTTCACTTTAAGTTCTTGATTGTGTGAATTTTTTCTTGCATAGTTTAAGTATTCAGCTATCCCACATAAATATATGGGAAAACACAAGTTTTCAAATATTTCAAATATCTAACTAATGATGATTTTAAACACATAGCATTCAAAAGATAGCATAGACCTGCATCGATGTGCACGTGGATTAAACGTCAGGCTCTTCTGGTCCAGTTTCTCAGTGTCAGTCAGGTAAGGGTTCGAATTCTAGCAGGATATATAGAAAGGGTGGATTTTCCTAGATACTTTCCCTCATTCCTATCACTCAAATTCAGTAATATTTCCTCTAAATTATATCATCCTCATACCTTACCAATCGGATTGATTAAAATGTTGGTAAACTGCGCTGAAAAAAAACGTATATAATATATATATGCAAACCTGTTTCTATAGACTACGTCCCGCAACACACCCCGAGTTTATTTATCTGGACCTTGAAAGTGTTTGAGTTTGAAACCACGGGTTTGGACCCTTCTCCCTAGTCATACTAATGTTTTAGTGGTAGTTTCTTTACCTTTAAAAATGTATTAGTTCGATCAAAAGAAAGCATGGTTATAAATAATTTACATGTTCCTTAGGTGAAATGTATATGCAGCTTTGGAATGAAAAAAAAACCCACATATTTATGGGAATACAAAACTTTATACTGGATTGAAATTACATAGCTAATGAGAGCTTCTGAACTTGTTTCAAAGTACACAATATTTTTATATTAGGTTAAAATTAGTTTAATCAAAACAAATGTCCGCCATTACTAAATTATGTTCGCGGCCCCATGGTTGATAGCCATTTATACAGTATACGCTACAACCAGAATTTTTTTAACTAATTAAAAAAATCTCCCTCTTTTCTTTAAGTTTAAACAAAAAATTGATTCTTCACACAGGGATCAGATTAATACACTGAACTCGCTTCATAACGGACACCTTTTGTGATTAAAATTCTCCGTTGTTATTAAGTGTATGTTAGTTGGAAAAATGATTTAAAAAATAACCCTGCTTGTAGACAGTTTATTATTTACTAACCAGTAGGGCCTATACTGTACCATACTAAACAGACATGTAAGAAAAATATAATTACTGCACTGCAGTGTCTGCGGGATAATCATGAGTAAAGAACAAATACTGTTCGTTGCTTACTGTGTAGTTTGTAGCATATACGAGTAGAACACAAATAAAATTAAATGTTTACACTGCACAGTTCGATTCACACTCACGGGACTGTGCGCCGGCTAAGTCGCGCTGGGAACTATCTCGGAGTAGGTAATTCACACATGAGCTACCTTGTAGTGCCGTTGTTTGATTCACACTCACGGGACTGTGCGCCGGCTAAGTCGCGCTGGAAACTATCTCGGAGAGGTAATTCACACATGAGCTACCTTGTAGGGTCGTTGTTTGATTCAAACTCACGGGACCGTGTGCTGGCTGTGCTCAGATTTTGTCGTCTTGGATTGATTCAAAAGTGATTCTCAAGGTGTTGCTTATCCTAGTTCAGCTTCAGCGAACCTTCACGAAGGCTGTTAACTATGATCTGACATTGGCTGCGGGGTATTTTAATGCTGTTCGTGAGCCATAAACTAATAATTGTGGACAAATTAGTGGGACCTTTGGTATGTCTCCAAGTCGATCAGAGGCCCATCAAGGTGGCCGACCCCTGGTTCAAGCACATTATGAACCCAGTATTGTTAGCGTTTTCTCCTCTTTTTCTCTTGTTGGATAAGATACAGCCTACATGCAATATTCCCATTCCCTCTGTTTGATATATATTTAGAACTACTGATGACCATAACAGTCAGCGCGGTAGGCACGTAGAGTCCTGAAAGTGTGAATGCTAATGACAAGACACGGCCGGCGCACAGTCCTTTAAGAGTGAATCTAGCTTAGGCAGAAGGGAGAACGAGTAATTTTATAGTTTTTATATCATTATATTTTGTTGGCCAAAATAAATCAAATATTTCTCCAGTAGCAACATAAAGTTTAGTTTCTTGCACATACTAATATCGACAGAACTTGAATATCTCTTAAGGGTGTCCTGGAATTTTGTCAAAACTTTTTAAATAAAGAGAAAAAGTTTTGACGAAATTCCAGGACACCCTTGACAGATATTCAAGATCTGTTGATATTAGCATATTTTCCTAAACTATATGTTGCTACTGAAGAAATATTTGATTTATTTTGGCCAAAACATTTCAATTCTGTAAAAATACTCGCGTTACCTTCGACCGCACCTTAAAATGACAAAAAATAAAGAAAATACAGTACACTACCTATGTAATTCACACTTTGTGAAATAGTAAATATACAGAAATGAATAACATACTTTGTTTATCTAAAAATAATTAGAACAGCATTATGTTTTAAGTTTGATTTATCTAAAAAAAAACTAAAATAATTATACACTATTTTATTGATGGGTTTAGATATAGTTTAAATAGTCAACCTTTTATTATGTTGAAGTTTATTTTCAAGAGGCATTTCTACGTCTTCTCCCCTGTGACGTGGTCTGCTACCAGCAGGAGAATGCGCACTCTGCACATAAGACACTTAACGCAACACTTATACTGTAAAGTATATGGATTGGTGTTTGCGATTTGTGTACGTTATTTTGAGATTTGTATGCACAAAACATATGCGTTTCTAACAGTGTTCATGTCTGTACTAACAAACTACGTAATTAAAAGGGTGTTTTGCTGTAAGGTCTCATTATGTTGCAGGTAAAGATTATATTATTTGTGTGATTTCATTATATATACCAGCGGTTCCCAAACTATGTAGATTGAAAATAAAATGTGACACAATATCAAAATTGTGAATTTGTGCGTCCATGAACTGTGTATAGGTAAGTATTGGGTAGAAATTATTTATAGATTGCATGAGGCGAAACCAGACAAAGACACTAGAAGGTGCCAGTTCACCCCGTCTCTCTGAGAACTTCGCCACGCTTTCAGATACGATCGTTTTCTTCGACACCTTTCCAATAAACTAGCCTTAAATTTAGGGTTAGATGTTTAATTCCAAAAACCCCTTTGGGGAGGGGGGTAGGTAAGGGGGCCTTATGAAAACCCCAGATACTAAGTTTTAACCCAAACGATAAAATGGTTTCGGTTCTAGCCCAAACCAAAGTACAAATGGTCAGACAGACGGCATTGTGGAAACAACTTTTTTTAGTTTCAGGGGGCTATGAAACTTCGATATTTATCAAAATCTCGATTTTGAATTTTTGACGATCACAATATTTTCACTCCGAGGGGTCGAGACAAAGTAAATATTAGTTTACAAAGTTTAGTTACCCACAGCCATTGCTTTCTATTGGTTTGATCGTCATTGATGGGGAGGTCGAGGTTCAAATCTCATTTGCATGAACTGAAGATTGTTTTTTCTGTTAAATGTATATGTATACCTTAAACGGTTTTCCACAAGTGATTTATCACTCTGGTTTTCCCATCTTTACTCCATGCAAATGCGGGCTCAGTTCCTCTTAGCTACCTTCCTCATCTCTACCCAATAGATTAAGCCGTTAATAACCTGTGTTCTGAACGTAGCAATAAAAAAGAAAAGTCTTGGTTTTGGATGGGCTATAATCATATTATAATAATGAATTAATGATTTTAAATGGAAACATGGCTTAGCGAATTTAATTTCATTCTGATTTTTTTGATTTTTTTTAGATCAGAGAATACAATGTTCTTGTTAGTATAGTGTCCGAAAAAAAAACTTAACAGTAGGGCCTATTTGTAAAGTGAAGTAGGCGTACAGTACGTAAATGATATTTAATCGAAATGAAATGTAAAAAATTGCAGTTTTTCGCCAACTTTAGCCACCTTTTTCTAACTCATTAATTTTTTTAAAGATATTTACAATTTTTTTTAACAGGCTATCACCTAGAACAAAGTGTGGTTTTCACTTTGGTTTTTTTCTATCTTCTGTACAAACAAATTGCGGTGCACTTATTTTAATTCTAACCTCCTTATACCATGTATTTAAATAACTAGCGTAAGTAGTGACCGTAAAATATATGCCACTGAAAAAACAACAAAAAGAAATGGCTATATGTTTTTTAATATAGGGAAGAAAATATATTTCTACAGTAATAAATATCACAATTGAATGTAAATAATGATTTCCTAAGGTATCTCAGAAACATTATACTTTGACAGGGATTCGAACCCTTGTCCTTTGACTTTGGACGTCATCCAATAAAACCACGAGATTGCGGCTCAAAACTCGGCATCACTCCTTGGAGAGTACATTGGTGATAGCTTGTCTTTTGTTGAGTAGCAAGCAACAATGTTGAAAGGATTATGCGAGTGAGGGATGGGGGTGGGGGGAGTTGGTGTGTCGACTGCCATAACTACAGAAGCGCATCTCTAGTGAGGTGATAATACATGGAACTATTTGGGAGAGAGATTTTCAAAACCTCGAGATGTCCATCCGAATCTTAAATCAAGTATATATGTCACCGTTTTTACATAACAACAATTAGTTTTTTGTTTGTTTTTTACTTCAGGGGGAAGGTGAGTACAGAGAAACAACAAATTAAAAGTTAAACACTCGATTAAAACTACTAAAATAAATGATCTCTTAAGATGAGAGAATATGTGTGTGTACATACCTTCGAATAATGAAATTGAAGGTTTTCCGACTGATATTACATTTTATGTTGCCAGTTTTCAGCTCGGAACTATCTTTTTTTAAATAGCTACAATTAAAATAAAAACATAAATTCTGCAAAGAAAGTGTTATAATAAAAAGACAGCGTTAAAGATTTAAAGTCTGTTTACAAGTTTTTTTTCGGCACAAGGCGTGGGATTAGCGTAAGAAAACGATGGTAATCCCCCCCACCCATGCACTTTCTGAACAATCCACGCTTTTATCCCTCACTATCTGTTACTTTGTTTACCTTGTGGTGGAGCAGAAGAACAGGAGGCTTAGAGAGTTGTGCCGTATCTTCAATCTAGAGGCTAGTTAGTGTTAGTGGTTCAGCAAATATTTGTCCTAGCCGAGAAAATACCAAAATAGAGAGGGGGTGGCTCTAGTCTTCAAACATAAATAAAATATCCCTCCCTCCCCCACTTCCTCAACCCCTGTACTTACGGGAACTGTCTCCGCACTGAGTTCAGTGAAAGACCAATTTTCATAACGACTGTTATCAAAACAAGTATCTGTCACTGAATCTTGTGCGTAATTTGGTAACGGTGCATATTATTGTTTCCAGCAATGTTTAGGTACAAATGCATGCGTATATTCCATTCACGGTAGGAATTACTCTCTGAAAGGTCTTTTTTCCTACCAATATCCTACTATATATTAGACTTCTGGTAGGGAAAAAAGGCCTTTCAAGAAACGATTCCTACGCTGAACGAAGAGAATCGTCTTACATTAATACGTTGAACAGCGATTTTCTTATCTTTCATACAAAAGTAAAAAAAAAAATACTACAAATAGTTTTTAAGTTTGAGGAAAGGATTTTGATTAAATCCATTTTACAGATATATACATAGTTTTCTTTAACAAAATTGGTTGTTAGTTTAAAACTACATTAATTCTCTATAAAAAAAAAGAGCTGATTAAAATCGAATTGTAATATTTGAAAATTTAAGAAACTACTGTACAAACAAATATTTAATTCATCTGTATCACAGCTGATAGATGATGGTTGTCTACAGGATCAGTAGCTAAATAAAATTTCATTAAGTGAAAATAACAATCTTGAAACGGGAATAGAAACCAAGACTTTTGGCTCTACTCACCAATAGTCTACTGAACAATCCTGGTTCGTCCCGTATCAAGGGCCGCTTTCCCCTACACTTGATATCATCTCTGAGAGAACTACATAGCTACAGCGTTGTAATTCTCTTGATTTTGTATCGTCAATCTTTTCTTAGATATAAGACAAGTGTCGCAATGCCACGCTGGTTCGTCGATGTTGCCAGTAGCTCCTGCTTACCCTAAGACACCACCTTCTGACATAACTGAAAGCGAGGATATTTGGCAACAGTTAACAGAAAGAGAGTGGGGAAACAGATTTTCTCCGTAAGACCTGCAGTTTTATCAACGATGATATTGAGTGTAGTGGGTGCATTTATCTAATCGTGGTAGTAAGGTGGTTATTCAATTAACCAATTAGGCAAGGAGTGGGGATTGAGCACCAGAAGGAGAAAGCGTGGATCACTAGAAAGAGATGGAGCAAGTCACCAGAAAGAGAGAGCAGGCCACCAGAAGGAGATAAATCAAACCACTAGAGGGCAAGAGCAGACCACCAGGAGAGAAAGCAAGCCACTAGAGGGAGAGAGTAGGCCACCAGAAGGAGAGAAAGCAAGCTGCTAGATGGAGAAGGCAGAACACCGGAAGTAGAGAGAGCAAGCCACAAGGAGGAGGTAAAGCAAGCCACTAGAGAGAGAGAGAGAGAGTAGACCACCGGAAGTAGAGAGAGCAAGCCACCAGGAGGAGGTAAAGCAAGCCACTAGAGAGAGAGAGAGAGAGAGAGTAGACCACCGGAAGTAGAGAGAGCAAGCCACAAGGAGGAGGTAAAGCAAGCCACTTAAGAGAGAGAGAGAGTAGACCACCAGAAAAAGAGAAAGCAATCTGCTAGATGGAGAGAGCAGATCACCGGAAGTAGAGAGAGCAAGCCACAAGGATGAGGTAAAGCAATCCACTAGAGAGAAAGTAGACCACCAGAAAAAGAGAAAGCAATCTGCTAGATGGAGAGAGCAGACCACCGGAAGTAGAGAGAGCAAGCCACAAGGAGGAAACAGAGCAGGCCCCCAGAAGGAAAGAAAGTAAGCTACTAAAAGGAGAGAGAGCATACCACCATAAGGTTGACTTCTGATGGTATCCACCCCATACCTGTAAAAATAGCTACAGAGCCTCCCTGGAGACCTTTAGGAACCACCCCTCCCTGCGGTGAAGCGTGCGCGGCAGCTGGCACGGTTTATATGTAACGTCGTGGTGCACGTGATCACGAACATCGGAGGCGCGGGATCGATGCTCGGCTGGAGGAGCGTGTTAACCTCTCTTCGGGCGCGCCCCAGTGGAGGAATCGGCTATGTGACAGAGCTCATTTCAAGTAAACACAAATATAGATATTTTTTTATCATCCTTTCCATCTCAGTTTCTCATTGTTCCTAGAATCCGTCGCTGCTGGACAGGGTTGGAATACACAACTTGAAAACTAGGACCTAAGGCAACAAAGAGTAACACAAAACACTCACTTATGATATTCGTGAAACAGGACGCTCGATTGACGCTAATATAACTTTTTGTCAGCTTTACGTCTAACTACCCGTCCAGGCTATTCGTATATTCAAACCATAGGGATAGAGACAAGGAAGGAAGAGTTCGGAGGAATAATGTAGAAGGAGATTGGGAAAGCATTATAAAAAAACCTCAGTACATCTAGTTGAAATTTGAACCTCGACCTACGCTAATGTGCTAAAGATGAGGAAAGTATAATTCACAGGATGTGTACCTACAGTTGTGCGGAGGGAGAGTGGGAAACCATTTGGGAAAAACCACCCTCAATACACCTGACCGTGATCAAACTACGATCTCCCCGTCATCGGCAATCTAGTCTATTGGGAGAATGACACCTTGGACCATGTGGCCACCAAGGCGGGTGCTTTCATTGTTGACAGCAAACAGTTTATATTTGCTGAAAGTTTCTTCCTAACCCAACAGTAGACCTATTTTTCACTTACATTTTGGTGTAAATAATGTTTTTAAACAACAAACTACTTGTTTAATAACGCGGGGTTTCTAAACGTCTTAAACACGTCTCAGCACTGCGGTAGGCGGCCCTCTTAAGTAGTTTACAACACATGGAATTTACAAGCAGTTAAAGATTTTTTTTTTATAAATAATAAAAAGCGCAGTATTGTTGAAAAAGTGCATTCATGTAACCATTAAACGTCGCGTAATCATCGTTAGCGAACGTAAACAAAGATCACCTTTTATGATATTCTCCGAGACACTCGATTTGTAGCCTGCTATTTTTTTTATTGGGACTTATGTAATTAATGTGTAGCCAGTAGGTGTTAATAATTGCCTCCCTCTTCCCCCACAACCCGGGAGAATCACCCCATTACACCTTCATCTCTATAAGGAGACAAATCAACTCACTTCACTTCTTATAGTTCCAGAGGGATTTACGATTAGCGACCATATTCACGTTCACATGGTTGAATATTGGAATATAATTTACAAATAAAGGAAAAAATAAATTTCCCATTCTTTTATTTTGAACAAAACTTTGGCAAGGTAAAGTTATCACTCATAAATAATAATTTATTTTATTTTCATTAACATTTAGAGGAAGCTTACCCTCACTCTAGTGGCGGGTGAGTGGTAAATCATTTATGAGGGGGAGGGGGGCGAAGCGGAGGGGAAACCGAACACTAATCAGTTGGGATTCTAAGCCCAACCTCCCTGTCAAAGGAAATCCAGATGACACTGGACCGGCGCTTTTGTCAGAGTGACCACCATCCGACACTATCGGCAGCCGATCGAATGGTAGGCCCTATAAGACAGGGATGAGTAAACTACGGCCCGTCGGTTGTGTTCAATCCTGTTCGCGGGATAGATAAAAAATTCAAATGAGTTGCATTGTGTTCCGTTATGCTGCCACCCTGACTCTCAACATTTCCAATCTTGGTAAACCATGTACAAACATATATTGCAAAGTTTGTATTCTTATATTCACGCGAACAAGTGTTTTCAATCATGAAGCTTCGAAAAAGTGATCTTAGAAACCAGCTTCTCTCTTGAGAATCACCTGCTTACAGTTCAACCCAGACTATGACAAACATTCTGGAAGCTCATTCACAGTTTCATTCATCTCACACCCCATCATATAAATCTTCTGAACGAACTTTAAAGCATACTAAGCTACTAAGCGTATAACACGAATGCTTAGTACGACGTGGTGCTAAACAAAACTAACCCACTAAGGTATTTATGATTCGTATGCATTCTCAATGTGTTAATTAAACTTATTCATGTTAGTATATTATGTGTATTTATAATTTTTTAAATAAATGTTGGTTCAATTTCACCCTCAAATGCTTATTTTTCATCTGGCCTTCTTGTAAGTACATTTGCGCATCCCTGGTTTAGGGTGCCAAGATTGGGTTGACGTTGACGGGAAGGTCGTAGCTCGAATCCCAAGACTGGGTGTAAAGGGGATGTTTTTCCGTAAGTGGTTTATTAATTTCCTCTTACGTAAATGGGGGTACACTTCAATAACATTTTACTTTAATCATCCCTTCTCCATTAGTGTGAATGTGCGGATATCATGGACGGGTGAAATGTAGCGGTGTTCCCCTCTGTTTCTTTTCCCACCAGCATCCCCGCTAGGCTGTTTTTTTTTATCTTTTTTCGTCATAACAAGATCTGTTTGAGTGTTGGAGTGCTTCTGTATTAAGGGGCTTGCATAGGGGAGCCAAGACAGTGTAACTCAAGTGTTCAGCTCTATCACGATTTTGATTAAACTATTAGT
>CABFOV010006186.1:11745-36579 GCA_902141375.1 Timema poppense | reverse complement strand
TATCTTGAGCTAGCTCTATCCAGTCCACCTCATTACACCCTATCCCTATCTTGAGCTAGTTCTATCCAGTCCACCTCATTACTCTATCTCCTTAAGGTCCATTCGAATACTATCCTCCCATCTTCGTCAGGTTGTTGCCAATGTTCTCTTCTCTTTGTGTTTGCCAGTCTTTTTAATATTCTTCAAGAGAAATAAACATAAATACATTTAAACTATATAGCTCCTAATTGAATTATAATTTTATTCTGATTTGTGAATTCTAGCTAATATATTAAATCAAATTATTTGGAAATCTCACAAGAATTTTGAGACTCTTCAATACAAAATTTGGCAACACTGTGCCTGATCAGGTAAACAATAAACCATTATTTTTGGGTCATGGGGCCTAGTGTGCACATCAGATAACAATGAAGTCCCTAACATCGAGCACATGTTGAATATTCTATTCTTGACTTGTCAGAAGGAGACAAGACCTAACCATAAATATTACTGATCTTTTATCTGGCCAGCAGATAAATAGTTATTATGTTTGTCATTTCCAACTCTTATATGATACTACCGTTCATAGCTGTTGTCATGGAGACGCTTTCCTATTTCCTAGCCATCCCGTCTTCCCACAAACCTATACAGATACTAGTCACTAATTAGACTCGTACGGAGGCCGCAAAGGAAGTATGATATGGACACACAGTTAATTTGTGCAATGATATATTGCAATCAATTTTTGGAATAATCTTACTTTCAACATGGATATAATCATATTATACTGTAGGCTTTGAGTATAACTTATATATTTTTTCTGAAAATTGAAAAATGACACCTGGACCTGGGAATCGAAGCCGGGACCTTCGGCATAGTACGCCACTGGTCTTGCCACTGAGCTATCCAGGATTTGTCCCGTGCCCATGGTCACTCTTCAATAATATGTTAAGGCAGAGTCTAAGATGGACGTGCGGAAGTCGTGCCAACTACCGAGTCGCTAATGGCTGTGATCTTATATAATCACATGTTTATAAGCTGACGACTTCCGCACGTCCATCTTAGACTCTGCCTTAAAATATTATTATTGAAGAATGACCATGGGCACGGGACAAATCCTGGATAGCTCAGTGGCAAGACCAGTGGTGTACTATGCCGAAGGTCCCGGCTTCGATTCCCGGGTCCAGGTGTCATTTTTCAATTTTCAGAATATGATACCTAAGTGGTGTTATCCTCACTAAAATGTATTAACAATAGTTTCGGCTATTTGTTTCATTATATATTTTTAATTATATATTTTTGTATCCACAAGCAGCCAGAAAATGGTAGATTTTTGAATGCTGGCTTCATATTTATGATCCTCTTGGATTAAAAAATGTTGACACTGGTAAAATGTCCAGTGGCGGCTCGTGGCTAAGATTAGTGGGAGTATTGCTCCATAAAATATTTAGCCTTTGCTTTAAAATTGTGTAAAAGGAAAAAAAGAACGTATAAAAAAAAAATTATTCAGGAACTTGATAAAATCTTAACAAAAAAAAACTTTTTTACTTACTTTAACTTAAATTGTTACAGTTCAAGCTTGATCTATTCATTTAAAAATGAAATATATTCTTCTTGTTTTAATTTGCGCCAAAGGTTAAATAATTTTCCCCTTGATCTCTGGATGACAATTGAGGATTTTTTTTTCTGTTAAATAAAAGAACCGAAAAAAAAAAATGAATCAAATAGAATAGCTGGAAGCAGAATAATAATCTAATTCTACACTCTTCTACACTTTATCACACTCAAGAGTATGGAACACGGTTTGTAAGCACAACACACGCTGAGTAAAAAGAACTTCCTTCCACCTTCAAGCTAGAACCGGCACTGCGAGAGCAACAGTGCTTTTTCTACCTGGCAGTCCCACCTTCCACCCCACCCCCACCCCTTCTATGTGCGCATGCACACAACAGTTAATCACCACGTCGCTGGCACTGTGAAGCGCACAGTTCCACACAAAGATTTTTGTATCTTTTTCATAAACTGGGTAATGGCTACTGAAGTACTGACATTAAGCTTAAGGAACATACATTGTGCTACAAAAATAAATAAAGAATTAAAGAAAAAAGGAATCATTATATTAAATGTTATCGATAATATCAAGTGTAAATAGGGGGTGCTGCAGTTCCGCAGTGCCTATACACGAACCTTCATTGAATATGTCAACATTCCATGGACCTCTGAAACCGAAAAGGTAGTTATTGCGATGTCATTTGTTTGTATCTGTAGCTAGACCTAAAACAGAAACCATTTTACCAATTAGGCTAAAACTTGGTATCTAAGGTTTTCATAAGTTTCCCTCAAAGAGTTTTCAGAACTAGATATCCCACCCTAAATATAGGGTCGCCTATGAGACGAGAACATCGTCCGTCTACGAGCCAAGGGCCTTAGCCATCTATAAGACAAGAAACTCTGTCTTCAAGAGTAAAGAACTCAGACGTCTACGAGCCAAGAACTTCAACCGTCTACGAACCAGGTATATACAATTCTAAATAAAATTTCACCTTTTCCTGTTGCAATGAAGAGGAGGTTCGGTTGAAAAAACACAAATCTCAAAAGTGTGAAACTTTGATTTCAAATTCGTTTAAAGAAAGCATACTGGAAAAGAAATAAGGAAAAATATCAAATAATCAAGCTAAAAAGAGTGAAAAATTATTCATCTTAATATGCTGGTAATAAAAACAGTGTCAGTGGGAAAAACTCTTCATGTTCGAACAGAGATGGTAAAAGAAGTGAAACCACAGAATGTGTTTTGTGTGGGAAAACCTTTGAAGAAGATTGGATGCAGCGCGCACGTAGACTGTAGAGGTCGGGCTCCAAGAGTGTGCCAGTATTGACATGTGTTTTAACATTGTTCACCATTGTAAGACTGTAGAGGTCGGGCTCCAAGAGTGTGCCAGTATTGACATGTGTTTTAACATTGTCACCATTGTAAGACGGCTAAAGTTTAAGTTTGGAAGCCTGAAAGTAAAAATAACATTTGGTCCGGGGCTACCCAACAATGTTAAGATAATGAAATAATTCAACGTTTTTTGTTAATTTATTTTAAAACTAATAGTGCTCTGATTTTTGTTTTATGTGGTATAATTAAGAACACAATATACAAGGTTCAAGTCAACAGTATGTTGTTTAAATAACATGATATGTTAATTTTAGCTTAAGTTTCCGTTACTACCCGCCCTTCTCCTGGTAGTTATTTCAATAGCATAACCTGCTAACAGTATACGTAATACATAAACTTTAAAATGCCTGCATAAGCAATGGTTACCGTACATAAAAGGAACATACAACACAAAACAACTAAATCTGCCAAACAGATTTGTATTAATTTACACTGTTTATAAAAACGTAGCATTAACTTCACTCATTTCTTACATACATGTTATATATGTTTTAGTCTCGCCTTGAACATGTCTAGTTTAGTAAAACTATTCATCTCCCTCCCTTAATCCTCTATCAAATACAGAACTTTTTATGCACATCCTATTTTTATTATTAAGGTAAAAGTTATTCTTTTAGCTAGTATTATGTTTATGAATATCTGAATTTATTTTTATTTTATTCCTTAAATAATTTGGCATCAATTTATTATAAATTTTTAAGATTAAACCTATCACATTTTATTTAGTCATTGCTATTTCATCCCCCCAACCTAACTGATTCAGCGTAACATCAATGCTTGTATATTATTTACATTATAAAATGATCCGTATTGTCCTGTTCTGAAGGTTTTGAACTATTTTTGTTGCTATTTATATCTGTAAAATATTATTATTCCTACTGCTTTACAGCTATAAACTTTAATAGAACAGGTTGCATTAACCTCCTTATTTTCCCT
This sequence comes from Timema poppense, assembly GCA_902141375.1. NCBI lineage: Eukaryota > Metazoa > Arthropoda > Insecta > Phasmatodea > Timematidae > Timema > Timema poppense. Next base: position 32,723 of record CABFOV010006186.1, on the reverse strand, counting down.
CACAAACTAGATCACTTCTGTGAGGATTTCTTTACCCTTTTATAAGCCTGAGTAATTTCTTGAATGAAGAACTCACAGATTTTTTCAAGCTTCCGTGGTGTTCTCACAAACAACACACTCGTGTCATTGCTACTTATTTGCCCATTTGCGTCCCTAGTGACATTTAGCCACGCTTTTTAAAGCTCTGAAGAAGAAAGAAATACAAAAATATAAACTTTGTTTAGTTGTGTTTACATTATCTCACTGTTTACTACCTGCTTGCAGCTTGCTCCACCGTCTGGACAAGTTGTTCGAGAGACTTCTACTGACGAGACTGACCCAACATGTTCGCTAGGCGGGCATCTTGGTGGACGATTAGTTCTCACCAACTCGTCCGGCTCGTGGATCTGGTCATGAGGAACGGCACGAAGGTCCTTCTCCCCTACCTTTGGGAACGCCACTTCCCCAAGTCAGAAGCACAGCAGCGTCTTCGCATGGAAAAGAAAGTACTACAGGCCGGCCCCACTTCGACTGTTCGGAGAACCGATCAAATGGGCGAACATTGTTAAGTACCTGGGACTTACTGCTGGACACCAAACTGACCTGGAGACTACACTGCAACGAGAGACTCAACAAGGCGAGGCAAAGGCTGGGAATCCTAGGCCCATTTCTTAACAGGCGTAGCGCCCTGTCTACAAGGAACGGTCTGACGCTGTACAAGCAGCTGCTCAGACCAATCCTCGACTATTCGTGTCCCGCTTGGGGCCACCTGGCGGACACGTATATGAGGAGGATGCAAGCATTCCAGAGCGTGTGTCGGAGGATCATTGTGGACGCACCTTGGTATGTCCGGAATGAGACGCTGCATCGTGACCTGGATATGCCTACCATCAAGGACCACTTCCGGGGACTTGCGCAGTCTTTCTACGACAGACTTCCCGGTGCCACCAATCCTCTTATCCAGGGGCTTGGGAATTATGTCATCAGCCCTGGAGGGTGCCATCGACGTCTCAAAGCCCTGCTCGGATAAGCGAGATGTGACAACATTGGCTTGGGAGGCTCTCACCAGCCCCCTATGGAGTAGTGTCCCCGCACGTAACTCTAAAAACCCTTATATACTTTCCGTTTCCCCCACCAATATTAATAATATGTTTTCTTTGTTCCAGAACTTGGCGAGACGCGACAACCCGTCTCCTGGATTCCAACCACACGGTGTGACCAATTGGTCGGTACGTGTGGGAACTTGCTCTCATGCTCTCCTTAAGGGAGCATCAGAGCATGCTAATGTGATGTATGTGATGTGTGTGATGTGTGTGATGTGTGTGATGTGTGTGATGTGTGTGATGTGTGTCACATGTTGTATTACATTGCAACGATTCGTTGGAGGAACATTCTAGAAGTTAACCAAGGACCAGTGGACTAACAAGTGGTGATCACGATGTTTGAGGCGTTGGTCTCTCCCACTCGCCACAGATGAAGTATAGTCTGTGACGATGATAATTTATATCTAGTAATTAATGATAGGTTCTTCGTTATATGTTTTATTTTGATCATAGTACATAGTTTTGAATGTCAGAGTTTCTGGCCTGTTTTTCTATGTTCATAAGACAAAGTCTTAAATACCTGGGCATTAACCAAACGCCCTATACTGTATGACCCTGTTCAGGCTAGGCTAACTCTTTAGATAGGAAATTGTGGAAATCAGGTTAATTATAGCTTTGTTCCATGACCTAGTTGGGTCTTTGACTGATACCAATCTCCAATCTTTCTATTGTTGTACCTCTTGTACGGTGATAAACTCGTGGGTATGCTGTTAGTCCAGAGTAGCGGCCCACGTGGTATTGTTTATTTTGTCCGGCCCCCTTCAGGCGCCGCTTGAATTAATTAATGTTTAATTGTTTGCAGTTGTTATAGTCTGTGTCCAGACTTGTGTTGAAATTTAAATCTACTATTGAATGACCAGGCAGTACTAACGAGGAATAGACCGGTTATAGTATCTTTACAGCCTAGTTTCCTGGTAGCTCACCATTAACTATTTGTAAACTTATTGTTCCTCTTCTAGGAACTCAATATGGAGATTCATGCTAGCTAGCACATTAAACTACCATAGTTGTAACTCTTTAAGCTAGGACTGTTTAGAATTACATATTGTTAACTATAATTATTGTGGTGTTATGTATTGTTGCTTAACTTTATATCAATAATTGCTTCCAATATAAATTGACGTTGTGTTGAGGCCGACACACTTTCATTGTAGAATGTGTGTTTGTTCTACTCTAATATAGACACAACCATTCTTGTCACGGCTGCAGGTCTAACTTCAAACTTAGATGTTTCACAACTAACTCTCCCAATTGAGACAATTATGTCTAAAGTCACTGATATGTCTTCTTAGTAAGACCCATAACTCTATTAAGTCTGGAGTATGTCTATGATGAATGAACGATGATCAAACGTGCAATACGTGTGATGTAACACTCCCAGGTATGATCAATGATTGGTGAACAAACGTGCAATACGTGTGATGTAACACTCCCAGGTATGATCAATGATTGGTGAAAAACACTCTCAGGTATGATCAATGATCAATGATTGGTGAACAAATGCCTCGTAAATATTATGCATATTTTTTAAAAGTATCAAGTATTTCAATAAAAACTCTACTTAAAAATAAAATATTTAATTCTATTCCATTTATATAAAAACTATATAGTTATATTCTTTAAAAGTAGAGCACGTGTTTTCTTTGCTCAACCGAACATAAAATAGTTTTAATAAATGACGTGGTCTCAACTGCTCCGACTATTATTTCTTCTCTTGGGTCCGGCCGAACAAAGGTTTATTGCTCTTTTCATAGTGTCATAAAAAAGTAATTTTTGCGTTCCCGGCCGTGGTATCCACTGGCCGAGAAATGAGGACACAAAATGTCGCCGTAGCCGGGAATGGAGGGCCACGCATCAGCCCCTACAATACTACAAATGTTCTCGAGGGAGGGGGTGGTGTGTGTCGGATACGAGCGTCGGGGGGCGGGGGCGGGGGAGGGAGCTAAATTGAATCTGTGCGTCAGTTGGGCGTCACAAGGTTGGACATTAAACAGAGCTAGAATTAACTCCTACAACCATCGTTCTTAACCTTCTATGCTCATGCGAGACACATTAATGGATAAAACTGGATCTAATTTCAAGCACTAGATCATAAGGTAATGTGGATTTTTATCAAAACACATCGTTTGAAACAAATATGGACAGAATAGATTTGATAAAAAAAAAACTATAATTTCTTACAAGAGACGGCCACAAGTCAATATAATCAGCTTAAAATATTTGTATTTGTTACATTAAGTAGTTAACAAAGTGATGTCGACTCCAGCCCTCGTGGCTCGCCTGGTTTCGCCGCTCAAGTGCACGTTATCACTTGTTGGATAACAGATACAAGAATAGAGAGAGATTTAACTATTTTACCAAAGCTTAGCCGTATTTTTAAAGGGAACTAAGGTCCTTTTTTTCAAAAATTAATTTGTAATTTCAAAATAATTTTTTATATTTAGATTAACAATTATCTGTTTCAAATTAACCTTTCTTGGTCTCAAACCTAACATTTTAACTTTTATAAAATCCATCCTAGCTTATTTGATTTTAGGTTATTTGAGTTAAAATTAGTAGACCATTATGCTCTTAATAAATACGATATTATTTTTAAATATGAAATAGAATATTAAATTTTCAAGTACTTGCTAATGTTTATTTTATGTTTTCTTCTCTTTGTTATTTATATATGTTTATCTTTATACTTATTTTAGTTGGTGCTTACCGAATGGAAAGCCTCTATACATATACATCACTATCGGGTTTATTTGGAGAAAAGCTTTTAAATTATTGAAGCTATTCCGTAACCCCTCAAACAAGGAAAGGTCAAAGTTGATTTGATGGCCTCATCATTTAAAGCTAGGAGAACTGAGATATATATCATTTAGACCTAGTTCCAGAGCTCATGGACGACAGACACATTATAACGCATGTAAGACTGTGTACATCACTTCAAAGAAAATATGACTACATATTGTAAATAGCGTGACATAAATCCAGAGGCTTTCATATTTCAAAAAGCCTAAACAACAAAAACTTACAATATTGAGCAATCGTTAGAGTAAATAGTAAATAGTCGCATTATTTAGAGCAATTGGGTTACATAACAAGTAAGAAAAATCCCATTGATTTCATCTTAGTGAATTAAAGAAAATTATTCTTTACATACGATAACCTTTTTAAGCGCCGCGTCTTACTACCCGTTCGGGTTATACGCTTTAAGTACTAATTACGTTAATGGATTAGGAATCGGGAAGGTTGAATTAGAGGAAGTAAGGGAGGTGGAGGGAGAGTGTAAACCCATTTAGGAAAAACCACCCCCAGTTCACCCGACCGAGATTCGAACTTCGATCTCCCCGTCCCCAGCAGTCGAGCTCAACACGACAAGCGCGTTATCCAACTACGCCACCGAGGCGGGTTGTTGGAAAATATTTGAGGCACATGGCTTATGGATGGAACTAGACTAGAAAAAATATGTAGATTTTTTTTATAATTATATTTTCATAGTTCAACTATACCGTAAAATATATTAAAAAAATTGAGTGTGTGTTCATTTTAAAATAATTACTCTTTCTAGTTTATCAAATCATTAAACTGTATAAAGTGAAATCTTATAAATTCCCAAATCCACCATGATGAACTTCTAAATGTGGGAAAATTGAGAAATAAAGTTGATTTTATAACCTATCTAAGAGTCAGTCATACGTCAATTCTAAAAGCTGTCAGTTATAAAATTGAAAAATACAACACACGCTAAGACATGCCTGACTAGGGTTTAGTTAAATCGGGAAAAATTACAATTTTTCTCTAATATAAACTAGATTTTTAAAAATTATTTCACTATCTTACATAAATGACGTTAATCCTCATTTCTTGTCCACGTGGGATATAAAGGAATCTGAGAAAGTTCGAATTTAATTTTTGTTTTCAATTTAAATTTGCTTTATAGTAATATATTTACTCTTGGCCTAGAATTTGTCCAAATGGTGTGCAATACTAAAATATTGATCAATTATAAAACAATCTTTATCAAATAATTCTTCTGTTAATCACAATTTAATAATAATAATTATGGATCCATATCTCAGTGTAGGCTACTAGGTACAATTTAAGGGGGGTTAGGGCCAGTTCCAGTCAGACCTATTGCTCCTCTAGTGCGACTCGAAACCAAACACATGATGACACCTACATGTACTCATATGGAATGACGACCTGTTGGTGGCTGTGCGGGAAGGGACGCTATAAAGGTGTTAGTACAACGCGGCAATAATAAACAAGCCTGAAAGCACTAAAGGACCATTTGTGTCTTCCTTTGGTAATCCCTACATCTGGTCAGCGTGGAGGCACATAACCAGGCCGAGGCGGTTTGTCGGGTCAGGTGTTGCACCTGGGACCAGGCGGTTTGTCAGGTCAGGTGTTGTACCTGGGGCCAGGTGGTTTGTCAGGCCAGGTGTTGCACCTGGGACCAGGCGGTTTGTCAGGCCAGGTGTTGCACCTGGGACCAGGTGGTTTGTCAGGCCAGGTGTTGCACCTGGAACAAGGTGGTTTGTCGGGTCAGGTGTTGCACCTGGGACCAGGCGGTTTGTCAGGCCAGGTGTTTCACCTGGAACAAGGTGGTTTGTTGGGTCAGGTGTTGCACCTGGGACCAGGTGTTTTGTCGGGTCAGGTGTTTCACCTAGGACCATGGCGGTTTGTCAGGCCAGGTGATTTGTCGGGTCAGGTGTTGCACCTGGGACCAGGCGGTTTGTCGGGCTAGGTGTTGCACCGGAGACCAGGTGGTCCAAGTGCTGGACATACTATGAATATAGCCTTTAGATAAGTTTGTTTTCCTTTATGATAAATTATTAACTTGGGGGGGAGGGGGTCTCGCTTTTGTTATTTTCACCCTTAAATTAATAACAACTAATTTTATAGCTCACAGAGGATAAATCGCTCTTGTACTCGTATTTTTGATAGATTAAAATATCCTGAACGTGCCTGACACAGTCGCTGTAACTTGTTAGCAATGGGTGTGTTGTCGCCGCAATGTGGAGCTATCGGCAGTCCCTCCACCTCGTAATCCACCATCCAGCCCTCGCCACATGCTCCTACAACTTCTCCACACGGACAACCTCCCAGGAGCTCATCACAACACTGCTCATATTGATCTCGTCGCACTTCCCTCAGTTTGCGTCATATCTCCTGATAATCCTGATAGCATCCAGCCTTGACTTACCTGGCGCATCGCACACTTTCAATCACGATCGGAGGTTTCAACTCGTCTCTCCGTGCCAGGTGCTGATTTGCAATACATTAGTGTCCGTATATAGCCCAACATATTCAAGTTCCTTGCACATGTTACACTGAAATCGGACCTTATAACAACTACATATGATACACTGATGATGTTTAACTAGCCATAAAATGCAACATTTTAACAATTGTGGGACTGATTTATTAACAATTACTGATGGATTCATTGGAGGGCTAATTTTATTAACCGGCGTTACAAATGACTGGGAGTATTTAAGCGTCATATTTACTCTATGGCATTAGGAGCTCGAAATCTCATTGACGCACTTATTAAGGAACGCCACATATTTCTATCTTTAGCTAGATATATCCAGTCCACCTTATCACACACTATCTCTATCCTGAAATAGTTCTATCCAGTCCACCTCATTACACCCTATATAATGTTATCCTCCTATCTGCACTTAGGTCTTCCCATTGGATGTGTCAATCAATATCCTGTACAAGGTTTTAGAATCTCCCATCCCATTCAAGCTTCATGTCCCCTTGAAGTGTAGGCCATAGAAATGAAGTTTGTGAGGAGCATGTTGGTTAATACGAGAAGAAACAAGATTAGAAATGAAGTTATTTGGGAAAGAGAGAGGATACAGGGAGTACATGAGATAGTAGAGGAAGCAAGACTGAGATGGTATGGACAGGTAATGAGGATAAGGAATAAGAAGATGACAAAGATAATGATGGGAATGAAGTTTGTAGGAAAAAGACCGCAAGCGAGGCCAAGAAAGAGATGGGAGTAGCAGAAAACAAATCATGTTCAAGTGATAGGAGAAGAATGAACAATATTTAATATGGAAGAATGGTGAAAGGATGAAGGCAAATAAAAGAGTTTTACCCAGCCACAGGACGGAAAGAAGTTTATGATGATGTATGTATGTAATACAGCGATATCATAGAACCATGTTTGGAAAGGTTGAAATAAATAGATAGTGCATACTCAAGAGTGCCGTCGATACATGCCGCCCATATGGTATAGTGCGAGAACTGACGATAGAGGGAAGAACTGAGAGAAGTGATAAATGCCAGACAGCTCGAGGTTGTAAACGAGGCTAATAACCCAGCGACATATGCACGAAGAGCAGGAGCACCCAGTAACACCGGTATCACCCTATGACACATGACAATAGGAGGAGTGCGAGTAATCGAGTATTCCATCAGTAGTGACCACAATCCCATCCGTTTCGAGCCGACCACTGAGCGCGGAGACGATGTTGTAAATGAAGGAGAATGGCGGCGTGGATATAGCATCGCTAAAATGGACTGAGAAAAACAAGAGAGAGTTTCTAGCTACCTACTCGTGTCATGGGGGCGCCTAGTTTTAGAACGAGCGAGAAAACTCGCTATTGATGTCATTTACAGCTGAGAGATAGTTTTAAAATTAGTGTTTAATAAATTAAATTAATTGAATTAATTTAAATAACAAAATACAATTAAGTTCAACAAAATTGTAATCAGACAAAATGTAAAGCACCAAATTTAATGAATATTTGTCTTTGTTACAGTGTTTGGTAAGTTACAAAAAAAAACTATTTAAGTGGCAGTTTCATTCTTGGGAACAGTTATTTGAGTTTTTATTTGGTATCAAAAGGTGTTAACAGATTGAATTAATTTCAGGAACTTTTTAATATTACAAATAGAAAATTACAGAACCTTTTCAAGTAAAAATGTGACTCATTTCGCAAAATTTGGTAAGGGGTATAGATATATTTTCAGTGACAGCCATGATGCTGAGTTTGGGTGTTATATTGGTAAAAGGTGACCTGGTGGTCTAGGGGTAATGTGTCAGACTTCTATGCTGGCGGCCGGGGTTCAATCCTCGGTCCCCACAAAGATTTATCTGATTACCAAACCCTTCCTTCACCTCTGACAAGACTATCTTGTGAATGTGGGGAATGCCAGGCCTCCACTGTGGTTCGGATTCCACGTTAAACTGTAGGTCCTCCATTTCATCTCACATATCACCCTACCATTACACATTAGCGTAAGTGCGTAAAACCCGAACGGTTAGTAAGACGCGGTGCTAATAATAATAATATTAATAATAATAATAATATTTTGGTAAACATAACTAACTCTGAAAACACACCCGATTCCTTACTTTAGTGTTGATCGTTACAATAACATCCTATCCTTGTTCACACAGGTAATTGTGTGACGGAGTGCCGCCTGCCCACTACCGACTGACTTCTCAATCTGGTGACACTGGAAAAACGATTCAATTTCAAAGATTTGAAACAATGGGACTAGAAAACCCAGTGCAAAAAATATGCTACACGGTGTGGGTGTTTTGATTGATTTTAAATATTTAATTCATTTGTGTCCAAGTTGATTGTGTAAAAAAATGGCGGAAATTATAGTTACTACAGCTGATGTGTCAGCGCGTTTGTCATCAGAGTCAGATATCTCAAAATAAGTCCTTGGACACTCTTAGATTTTCATCTGAATAAAGATATTGGTAAACTCTATTATATTATCAATATAATTTTATTTTTTACTTCTTAACATTTTTTTATAAACGTAGGTATGGTAGATTATAAAGGGTTCACTGGATTATAGTAATTAGCTAGTTTGGCTCTTTTTAAAATAAAGCATATATTTTATTTTGTAACATCCATTAGTATTTTGTTTAAATAATCACGTACTACAGTACGTAAAGGAAAACAGATTATTCTATAACAACACTAATTGCAAACATGAAATACCTCATTTTCAACATTTCCTTTAGTAAACATTAACTCTTTAACTAGCCCTAAGTTGGTTTAAATTATTTATACAAGCCATTTGAGCTTTGCATTGACCGAAAGTATTTCATTCAAATCAAAGACATTTGTTAATGTTTGATTCTACTACACCAAAACATTTTATTAATAATACAATATCCTACACATACTATTGTTACCCCTCTCCCTTTTGACCAAACGTTTCACTTGTCTGTGTGGGCTCGCGATCCACAGATTGGCTAGTACGCCCCTAGTGGGCATTACAACAGAGTAATTTATTTATGTAGGATCTAAAGAATCATTGATTGAAATCCTATTTTATTTCACTAAAGAGATAATAAAATTGCAAGAATAACATTTGGAAACATTCTCAGTACAGTGTGTGTGATTTGATTTGCTTTACATTTTAGCACTACGACATTCTCAGTACAGTGTGTGTGATTTGATTTGCTTTACATTTTAGCACCACGACATTCTCAGTACAGTGTGTGTGATTTGATTTGCTTTACATTTTAGCACCACGTCAAGGCCATGCACATGTGTACTAATTACTATAACGATATTAATGATTAGAAAAGTTATATTTAGAGGAAATACACATCTAATTGCTTGGAGAGAGAGTGGAAAACCATTTTGGAAAATCCACCTCCAGTACACCCGACCGAGATTCGAGCCTCGAACTCCCCATTATCGGCAGTCTTGTCTACTGCGAGAGTAGCGCGTTAGACCTTGCGGCCACAAAAGCTCGTTATAAGCGTACACATTGTTTGTTTTAAGCAAAGGTCGACCTGTTTCAACAGCAGCCAGGACCTTTTAAAACAAAGTTGTGACTTGCTAGTTTTTATAATATTAATATAATTCATAATTATAATGGTTAATTTGTTTAACACTAGCCCTTATTTTTCTATACCCGTTTATTTATTGAAATTGTTTGAGAATTATGAGTAAGGAAATTCACTCGAACCGATGAACTTCCCCTAACATACAAAGTATCACGTTAACAAACGGATTTTCCAATTATTGATTTCTGTTACGAAGCTAACTATATTATTGCCAAACTAAGACATGGCAACATTAGTGGCATCTAATTAATTTGGTCAACCGGGTAATCTCATTAAAAGGTTTTTTTAGAGAATACTTAACGTTAAATTAATTCCAAACAAATTGATAATATCAGCACATTAACAAACAACTAAATCAAATCTAGAGCAGACAAAAAACCATCTCCATGGAGAATCATATCTAGTATATAATAATTATTAATATTTCAGCCATGTCGGTAATCAAACCAGGTACTCTTAGCCAGGTGACAATACTGACTGAGGTAAGTTGTCAGGCATTGAAAACAGGAAGTTTAAGTTTTTAAAGCCATTAACTTTTAATATATCATTCAAATTGCCATCTTTGGAATTTAATTGAATTACTTATTTTAGACGTATAATAATTAAGCTATAATGATATTTGATAACAAAAATATACTATAAATTTTTCAACAAGTTATTTTTGACACCATTTAAACTAATACATTAAAAGAAAGACAATCTTGCACTTATTTTCTCATGTAAAATTTATAGTTTGAGAAAAAATTATTTTAAAAAACCATTATCATCAATAATCATAATAACAATTTTAAATAAAATATTAAATGCCATTCTCAAAAAAGTTTCCAATATGAAATATTAGAAATAAAAAACTATTAGTCCTAGAGAAATAATTAAAATTACCATTTAACCTATAGGTATGAGAATATATAAGGTGTAAATATGAGCTTAGGTTGAGTTCCATTAAATAATTTCGTCTGATGTGCAAAATACAGTAGTATCCTATATATCACGCAATGCTATATATTATAAAGATATTAGAAAGTATTACATCTATAAATTACTTTTTATAATCATTTTTAAATAGTTTAATATAATAAAATCCCTAAAGGTATTTTTTTTAATCAGAAAAATAGTAAACTCCTAGAGCGGTAATTTTAAAATCATCTAAAATAATTGAGTAGTTTTTCTTTTGTTTAGAACTATGATAAGAATAGTCGGCTCTAACTTAAGTTTAAATATTGCTGATTTAGAGGACAGTAGTTTTCTATCAGATGTTGTACAGGTCTTTGTTTAAACACTAACAAAGGTAAAATGTTCGTTCCACGCTTGGTCTATCCACTTTAAAAGTGTGAGATCCCTTCAATTGCAACAAGTGGTTAATAATGCCGGAGGAGATCACTGGGGGTCTTCAGGTCGGCGCTTGGGAATACGCTCAGCTCTGGTGGAGGAACTGATACCTCAACTCAACCTAGGATAGCAGTCTGGGCTGTTTCACTGTGGGGATAATATCGATTTGAATTCCTTAGGTAAATGTAAAGAAACATAAAATAGGCTTTCAAAGTAGACTTATCTCTCTAAATATAAATATGAAATTAGATCTGTCTGGAACAGAAAATCCTTTTCCAGATTAGCTGGAAAACTAGATGTTGATAAGGTGAGAGTCTGGAGGTTGAATACGGCTGTTGTGTTCTCCTTCAAGATATAATTTGTTGTGTTAGGCTGTTGTGTTCTCCTTCGAGATATAATTTGTCGTGTTAGCGGCTCAATGAAAGTAGCGATCACGGAGTTTAAAGTGATGGGATAAGATTGGCGGGAAATCAATTGTCAGAGTGTCATTGCTGGATTTACAGGAGATAATAAGGGTCTATAGCCCTGAGCGGCAAACTCAAAGGGGCGGAAAATTTGGTAAAATACACTATTGGTATTGGAAAAGTGAACATTATACATATCTTTGCTATTCTACACATACATTTTTCTAAACTCGTACTCGACCTCCCCGAGCTGGACGTGTGAAGCCCGTGCTATAAGCTACTGGGTGTAAGTGGTCCGTCACGTCTAGGATATGGATAGGCTACATGCAGGGTTGTGTTATACCGCGAGTCTCTCATCACTGCCATTAATATTATACTACTTACGGGGGAGAGGGCGGGTAGGATCTGTGGAGCCCCTAGGTGACAAAATATAGATCCAACATTGCATAGAGTTCATAACTCTATTCAATATAATATACCAAACGAATAGCTTGTCTTTCCAGAGCCTGTTTTGTGGAGTGAAATTTACTTGGAGTTGACAACCATGAAATATGTCAATAGTCAATAATGAGCAGGAGAATATTTCGCATGTCTTTATTAAATTACTAAGAGCGAGGACCCAAATTGTTCCTTTAAGTATTCTTAATAAATCAAGGTGATGTAAAATATAAGAACAATTTTGTTGGAGTTGCGGGTTCCAGGATAAATCTTGGTTGAATATTACACCTAGATATTTAATGGTTGGATTCAATATTAATTTAAGAATTTCAAAACAAATATAAAATTTAAATGGATTTCAGAAATATCAAAATTAGTGTTTAGTTCCTCCAAGGAACCTAACTTATTTATTGAAATAAGCCATCTGTTTCATAATTAGATAAATTTGTCTAGCTGTATTTTTGATAATTTGTTTATTTTGACAGTGACCCAAAGGTCAAGGGAGATGTACCCGAGGCGTAGTTACATGAGGCAAACCTATACTGAAAATTATTTCATTCGGATTTCATATTATCCGGGTTTTCCGCTATCCGGCCCGGAATTCCGCCACTTTAAGTCAGATAATCATGATTTTAGTGTATATTATTTTACTATACTCTTTGGTAGAGTGTTGTATATGTGTGTGCGAGGTTAATCAATAAACTCTTTAATTGTAAAGTTAATTTTGAATATTATACTTTTAATTTATATAGTAACTGAAAATAGCTAGATGTTTAAATTGTGCTTTGATAATATAAAATATTTTTAACAAAGAACAGACAGCTTTCAAACCACAGAAATTGAATCGGGCACTTAGTTATAGAATCTTTCCTGAAAATTGGTTGATTTAACTACTGTTAGAATCTAATCCTTGATATCAATTATTCATTTTGTTGTCATATTCATAGCTTGTTTACTTATTGTGGTCAGATACTTTTTTTTCCTAATTTGATAAAATCTTTAGTTGATGTTTGATATTCAAACTCCTATGTTTAAATTATATTCTTGTGGTTTTAAAACGGTTAGGTTGTGTCAAGATCATGGAACATTCTAACTTTATATTAGTTGGGGATGTACGGGACTCAAGAAAATGTCAGTTTTTTGCAATTTTTAATGCAAAATGTTATTTTGACCAACATAATTAAAATATTGCTTCAATACCAACGTTTAGTTTAATTGTCTTCACCCGGTGATGTCAAGAGATGTTTAATATCTGTTATGAGTATAGCGGCATTAGATGACAAACATTTTAAATTAAGAGAAAAAGTTGTCATTAAATTCCAGTATGTCTTTGACAGATACTTAAAAACTGTTAATATCATCGTGTGAAGAAAATTAAACTGAACGTTGGTACTGGAGAAATCTTTGATTTATTTTGGCCAAAAAAAAGTTTTGCTATAAAAACCGCAAAAACACTGACCTTTTCTCGTCCTATTCCACCTCACCTTAAGTGTTAGTTATTATTTCCTAACACCAATTAGCTTGTTAATGAATTATTGTTTTACTATTTATTTTATAAAGGAACACTATTTCCTAATTTTTTGTCTGTGTTCGTATAATTATATAGGTTATTATAGTTTTAAGCGCTGCTGTATGATTACTAAACAGTTTGTAATATGTGTGCATATATAACCTTTATTTAAAATGCTGATGTAATAAGAACAATATTATGTAAAACATAAATTGTATTCAGAATAAACTTAAATATAGTTTTAAGTTTGTATTGGTTTTAACAAGAGTTGTTATAGATATTAAAATATGAATTTGACTTTTATTGTCGGTGTTTCTGTGATGATAATAACTAGGTAGCTCGGCCCGTTTGTATCCAAGCTTCTATCTAATAATAGGTTTGGTAGACCTAGTAACAATTCCTTCGCAAATCTTTTTTAAGTGTAACATTGTGAATGATTTAGTTTAAATTATTTTGTTTATAGGAAGAGATAAGTTGATAATTTTGTTAAGATACAAAATTGTATTGAATTTAAAGATATGCTTTCCTAAAAAAAAAATATCATCAGATTGAAAATAGTGTTCGGCTATACCAAGGCATTTTCATTATAAGACTTCCAACTATCAAACTATCACCTTGAAAATCATGTTTTGTATTTAATTAAATGTATTAATGTTTCAAGAATTGTCAAATTTAAAATTTTGTTTGGATATATCCAAGTTTTAAATTTAAAGGGTTCTTTATGAAAAATTCTACTCTTAAAAAAATAAAACATAAATCTTTATTTAATTTAATAAATGATTTATTGAAAAATAAATGGTATGGAACTCCACACGGACTTTCTCAGGACTTTGTTTAAAAATGGAGATATTTAATCAAAACTTGTAATATATTTGAAACGAAATAATATACACTAGCGAACCCGAGCAAAAATTGCGCTATAATACGTTCAACAATTTTTTGACTCCCAGATTTAAATTGTATGATTTTATTTATAAAGATTTAAAGTCCTCACTATTACATTTGGACAAAAAAGAAAATATTGATATTGGGTCCCCAAGGGTCAATACTTCGTATTAAAATTTTGACTTACGGTTAAAAGTCTTGACATTTTATTAGAGGTTGCACATCTTATAGCTATCGCATTTTTATCAAATTCCTCCTTTATAAATTTAGACCAATAAAGAAGGTAAATATTGGCTATTGAATCTAAAATAATATAGACAGATCATTGCTGTAAAAGCGTTTCTCCTAGAGGTTTAAAAAAAAAGAACATAAACTGTTTGAGAGACTTACTTATCAACTTACTCTATGGAATTAGAAAACTATTGCGTTAAAACTTAATTAGTATCTCTGTACAACTAAAGCTCACAAAATCGTATTAATATATTAGCCAATATCTCCGAAATTATTGGTTTTATGAAGACATATTACAAATAAAAGTTTTTTATTTTTAACAGTACTACAATTTTGCATGATAAGTTATTTAGTATCTCAAATAGCTGTGGAGAAATGGAAATTTCCTCTTCTTTAAAGTATCCTAAAAGTCATTTTAATGGGAAAATGAAAACTAACCCCCTCGCTTCAATAACCTCCTTACACCGAGTCATACACGCACTTTTATTCTTAAAACAATTAATGTTTATCTTTTTCACACATTTGTTTACAACATTTGGCCACGTCTTATATTGCCTACCCCTTCCTCTTGATCCACACACTCTACCTTCATATATTTGCTTCGTCACTCGATCCAAACTCATCCTCTCAACATGCCCAAACTAACGTAAGATTCAAATTTACCTATTGCATTCCCTTTCAAACTGCACTCCTTCAGCACCCATTACCTACTCTGTCCATACGAGTTTTTCCACGTACATTTCTTATATTATCTCTCATTCCTCTGCATTCTCTTTGCTCTCGTGTTTCTCCTGACAAACCCACACCTCACATACATACAATAATGTTGACGTCAACACACTTTATTATATTGACATATTTACCTCTTTCTATACTACTTCATTCTTTACAATAGTCCACATACACCCAACTACTTTCCAAGATGCATTCCCCCGCCTGTCGATCTCACCTTCCATACTTCCATTTATACAGAGCATTCTGCCCAGATACAAGAATAACTCCCCTGTTCTAACAGTTTTACATTTATATCAACGTTATAAAGATAATTCCAAAATATCTTTGAAGAAACTAGTTAATAAATATTGCTCTGATAGGCAACATGTTTTCAGCTCTAGTTACAGGAACAAACAGACAGACAGAATTGAAACACTACTTATTCTGCAGCAAGGGTTAATGAACCATCGACAGCATCAAAATATCGAGCTAAATTTTCTTTTAGGAACAGTGTCTTATTTTTCTGGAGTGTCCAAATGAAGTAATAATAAATATTGTTCCCAAAAAAAGCGTGTGCAAGTAGTGTGTCACTGTACTCACGTGTGCCATCGAACCGTGTGGCGATGGTATCTAGAAAAGTGTTTTGGGGGGCAAGCAGCCCCTTCCTAGTCGGCATCCCGCAACACTCCTGAAACATGCAACATTCATTTGATAGAAATAATTGAGATTAAATAAGTGGCTACCGATACAACCCACTCTCGAGCCAAGCCAATCTAGTCAATCTCACTACAACCTATCCCTAGCTTGATCTAGTTCTATCCTGTCCATCTCATTACATATTTGTACTTCAGGTTCATTCTATTGTTATTTTTCCATCTGCCTCTAGATATTGCCCCTGGTTTCTTGCCACTAGATTTCCCGTCATTACCTTAAAGTGTACCATGTACCACGCACTATGGTATAATTTTATTAAGTGTAATAGGATATGAAAAATTAATAGTTTAACCTTTTCATTATATTCGTATATTATTTTATTATTATTACTATCATCATCATGACAATATTAAGTATCTAATCATTAATTAGTCGGTGGCTGGCTGACATAAACATAATATTTCATTCTGTTTTCATTCCAGTTTCAAGATTATTTTAACTATAATTCACATTTAAAAATACGAGTGTTTATAAATTATGATCACAGATATAAAGTATCTTAGTTCGAGCCTTGTCTGTGTGTGTCTTGAAAAACAGTCGTCTCTTATTCGATGGTAATATCCACGTTCCCAGATAGTTCATTTCCTGCTCGTACATTTTATTGCACACAAATAATCTCTCTTGGTTAATATAAAGGGAATATAAGCTAGTTAATATGTATGTTTATTGTTATTTGTTGTTTACGTTTGATTAGAATTTACAATGAACATTAATGAAAACATCACTAAGTGCTATTTTGAAAATAGATCTTAAGTTGCATTGTTATGGAAGGAAGGATATGTAAATAAACATTATTTGACTCAAAAGATATGTTGAGAATATTTTCCCGTCTGCCTCTTCAAATTCTTGTGCAAACATCCCACCCTACAACTGTCTCGTGGGAAGCGCCGTGCAAGTAGGCAATACCATGTGTTCGCGAGTTGCGGGAATAACATACAATCCAGGTGCAGTCCAACCTTGAACATTGGCAACTGAGGCAACCAGTCTTATTACATTTCGACACGGGTATTATTATTATTATTATTATTATTATTATTATTATTATTATTATTAGCACTGCGTCTTACTACCCGTTCGGGTTATACGAANTATACGCACTTACGCTAATGTGTAATGGTAGGGTGATTGTGAGATGAAATGGAGGACCTACAGTTTAACGTGGAATCCGAACCACGGTGGAGGCCTGGCATTCCCCACATTCACAAGATGTCTTGTCAGAGGTGAAGGAAGGGTTTG
The DNA here is from genome assembly GCA_902141375.1 of Timema poppense. Classification (NCBI taxonomy): domain Eukaryota; kingdom Metazoa; phylum Arthropoda; class Insecta; order Phasmatodea; family Timematidae; genus Timema; species Timema poppense. The sequence goes on along the minus strand of CABFOV010006186.1, from coordinate 15,347 downwards.
GTAATCAGATAAATCTATGCCGGGACCGAGGATTGAACCCCGGCCACCAGCACAGAAGTCTGACACCTTGCCCCTAGACCGCCAGGTCACCGACACGGGTATTCAATGGTGTCGGAAAATGTTTTTTGTATGGAATACAGATTTTATTCTTTTGACTTGTAAGCAAACGTAATATTTTCTATATTTTATTAGGATACAAAAAAAAAAGTAGTATTCACTTTTTTAAATATTGTGCGAAGCCCCGCATAGAATTTTTCCCCTCCCTTTCTTAAAAATAGAGCCGTTCGTTTGTAGGTTGGAAACTGGGAGGTACTACTCATGTCCCCATGAAGGAAAATATTATTTACAAAATACCAAAAAGGAATATATAAAATAATCCCGAAACAATGATGGCAATCAATAAATATAATATATGAAACAAAACAGTAACCAGTTGAAGTGTATAGGCCTAACAATAAACTGAGTGCACACACCACATTCCATAGACAGCAACATATTGGCCTAAGATTGGCCATAAGATAATAGAAAGGCATATTTTTAGAAGATTAATGGGAGAAAGAAATATTTACTTATGTTATTTATTTGAGGTATCTAACGTACACTTTCTGAAAAGATTGATTAAATTAGCACATGAGAATTTCTATGAACGAGAGCGAAAGGGCCTACTAATTTTGCTGGGAAAGGTATTTTTACATATCTCCCAGGGTTCCCTTACAAGCCACAATCGACAAGGCACTGACGGCTTTATTTCCTATCCGAAGGAAGTTGTGCTACGGATTTTTATAGCTTAAGAAAAATCCGTCGACTCCAGTTGGGTTTGAACCCACAATCATCGGGTCCTGAGGTGAACTATTAACCCCAAGACCACCGGGGTTGACAAAATGAATATCATATTTCACCTAAGAGCCTAAATGAAACATTGGTAAAGAAATATATTGAAAAAATAAAGAAAATAAATGGTAAGGTGAATCGCTAAGCTTTTCATTTCAATCTTAATATAGAGGCAATTTTTTTTAAAATAATAAGATTTGTGAGACGAAATAATACACATTTTTTGTAGAAATAGTCTAGCAAATAGCATAAATGAAATTATATACACTGTTACAGAACCATTGAGAAAAGAAGAACACCTCTCTCCTTCTCTGCCAATGAGCATAACATTCAATTTCAAAGATTCCCACCCATACATATATATATATATATATATAGCTTAGAAACAATTCGTTTAATAAAAATAAATTTCGAATACAAGATGTTTATATTTAATAATAATACAACTTGACAGTAATGAGTTTAATGTTTTGTATCTCAAATATTAGGGGACTATCAAAATTGGACTTTTCTGCATATGTAAAGTACCATTTAAGTTTTTTTTCATGATAAAATGAGAGCTTCCATTTTTTTGTACTGTTAATTAATGCCTAAATATGAAATTTAATTAAATATTATAAGCACGAGTTTTGAGAAAATAGATATTTTCCCTTTTTTTCTCTTGAGTAAACTACCCTTAAATTTAGAGTTAGATATCTAATTCCAAAAACTCCTCATGGGAACCTTATGAAAATCCGAAATACAAAGTTTAAGAGCGTGCATCACTGCCAATCAACTCTGTGATACAGTCAGCTAGCAATAGTAAATTTACATCAACATTGTTGCACGTGGATCATTTCTGACTAAGCAATAATGGATATAAAGAGTTGATAGAAGTTCCCAACACAGAATATTCTTGGAATATTAAATGATATTTGGATAAATACTGCATCGAAAAGTCTGGTTTTTTTTAAACATTTTGTAATTGCTTCACAACTAAGCATTGTGAACAAATCTTTATTCTGTCTTAACAGGGACATACTGTAGTTATTAATAAGAAACTTTGTCGCTTTGTCCCCCATTGTCACCGCGGAAAATCTCGGGTAACCATTCAAATACGAATATACCGCACACATTTCTGGCATATCGTAGTTTTTACCCCCATACCTCACGCGTTGGGCCTGCTATGAAGAACGCTCTTAAACCTGATGGGTGAAATGGTTTCGTTTCTAGGCCGAGATACAAACAGACACACGGACAGTTGACACTGTGAAAGCCACTTATTCTGTTTCACGTCGACATACAAACAAATCACAAATTCTTTTTTCTTGTTTTTACGATCCCGTGGGGTCGCTATAAAGCTAGGTCGGCTACCTACTGCACGCGTGCCAATAGGGGCACGTGGAATGGATTTCAATGGCATACTGAGCGATTTGTATAAAAATAATATAAAACCTTTATTTTTAATCAAAACAATTGATGCGAGTAATGATTTTAACTAACAACGTGTTTTATAATTTAATCATTCAATTGTTCTGTTTCAGTATTTCAAAATAATGTATTTACATTTTAAATTTTGCAAAACACATTTATAATTTGTATATTTATTCTGATTTATATTAAAGTATCAAATATTCAAGAAACAAACGTTATTTAATGTATTCTATTTAGAAACATTTACATTTTACAAAGTCATATTAATATTTTGCTTTAATAGTTGTACTAGTTAACTATAAAAACATTAACTATTTGGGTGGTCTTAGGTTGGTTGAGCGACTTTGCAATACTACTTCGGCAAGGTTGTCTACCCCTGCTATAAAATACAAAAAACACTCATATTTATTAAATGTGTCATTGTGAAATTGTTTTGTTTCCAACAAAGTATATTTTAAAATATTTATCTCCTAATTTTGATCAATCATTATTGTTGAATTGACTTTTACATCAAACACTTTTTGTCACGCAATGATAAAGACTATAATTAAAAACGTTCTTTTGGCAATGTTTAGTAACATATTATAAATTTGTTCAGTTAATATCAAAAGTTTTGACTAAACTATTTTAAAATTACTACAAAACCGTAAACATAATAATGTATTCTTTATTAATGAATGCAGAACTAAACTCGTACCATAATCATTATGTATTGGATGAAATATCCGAATCTTAGATTTATGCTCGATGTAACAAAACCCTTATTTTTAATAGCTTAGATGAACTTATATTCACACATAAAATACAATGTAATAATTTAAATAATATTTAGCTAAAACACATGAAACCAAACCTACCAACTACTAAGCTACCCCGGACTCCTCTTTTTGAAAATATATAATTGTAAAGTCAGAAGCGCAGTGATTTATTTCTAATTTTGAATAGTATCATCAATAAGGTCTGTGAAAGAGGAAATGTAGCCCGTGTTTTCAAACTAGGTGTCAACCACTGTGTTCAGGGTATGATTTATTTACCAGTATATAGTTACACACAGTCAGAACCAGAATACCCACATACACTCAATATCACCTTTGTGCGAAATATGTAGGTCTTATGGAGAAAAGCTTCATATTCGCTCCTTCTCAGTTAACTGTTGCCAGATCTCCTCGCTCTCAGTTATGTCTCAAGGTGGTGAGCTGGGGTAAGAAGGTGCTACTGGCCAGATCTCCTCGCTCTCAGTTATGTCTCAAGGTGGTGTGCTGGGGTAAGAAAGAGCTACTGGCCAGATCTCCTCGCTCTCAGTTATGTCTCAAGGTGGTGTGCTGGGGTAAGAAGGAGCTACTGGCCAGATCTCCTCG